>JADRCD010200611.1:0-32779 GCA_019843815.1 Montemys delectorum | reverse complement strand
ACACACACACACACACACACACACACACACACACACACACACACACACAGAGCTCTTTGTGTGTGTGAGAGGTGTGGGAGGGTGTGGGGGGGTATGGGGGGGTGTGGGTGTGCATGTGCATGCACAGGCACTCTCCAATGTGTTTGTGTGTCCTATTGAGTTTAATTTGCATTGCTTGCATGGCCATAGGTAGAGGAGTTACTTCCTGGAGCAGGGACAATTAATCAGTAGCTGTATCACCTCTTGCTGGATAGTCATTAACTGCCAATGGGTCCTCAGGAAAGGGGGGACATGAGTCTCTCCTACATCCAGGTAACCCCAGTCTAATGAAGGTCTTGTGTGGGTAACCAGCACTGCTGTGATTTCAAAAGTGCAATGGACATGCCACGTTCAGGAGA
The DNA here is from genome assembly GCA_019843815.1 of Montemys delectorum. Taxonomy (NCBI): domain Eukaryota; kingdom Metazoa; phylum Chordata; class Mammalia; order Rodentia; family Muridae; genus Montemys; species Montemys delectorum. The sequence goes on along the minus strand of JADRCD010200611.1, from coordinate 32,381 downwards.
CAACAGTCATTTATATCCTCCAACTCTTATGTTCTTTCCAGCCCCTCTTTATTTGAGACAGTCCAACATATGATCCTACTGTTTCAGCCTCTCTCTTTCTCTCTCTCTCTCTCTCTCTCTCTCTCTCTCTCTCTCTCTCTCTCTGTGTGTGTGTGTGTGTGTGTGTGTGTGTGTGTAGTCCTAGCTGTAGACATTCTCTTGCCTCTGCCTACCAAGTGCTGAGATTAAAGGTTATGTGCCACCACACGCAGCTTGTCAGTGTGGTTTGGATTGGCTTTTCCGTATGCCTGATGATGACACACTTCTACGATGAGGTGTGAGGACTACACCTATCAGTGGAAGTAAGGACAGATATTTCGAATAAAGTTAATGCTGGCTTAGTAAAGTGATGGTTGTAGGCTCTCCTCCAGGATCCATGACTTTACTAGCTCTGAATAGTTGGCTAAGTTTCAGGCAGGATTTCCTTCTTGTTGAACAGATCTTGAGTCCAACTAGAGAGCTGTCATCACTGCCAAGACATGAGTATCACAACTGCAGCTTTAGGATTATTGTGCCATGCTGGTCATTGTCATGGTTCATAGGTGTCAAAGCTGGGCAGGACTGCTGGCTGCCTCCCTTCTTTGGAAGCTTTCATGGCACCTTCTAGTACCTGTATTCCTCAAGAAGGAGACTTCCCATTCAGTTCCACTTCAGGAGTCTCTGGACCCTGTGTCTGAAATGCAAGGTGTCTTCAACAGGAAGGATTTATATTCCACCTCTGGGAACAACCAAAGACAATGAGAAAAGCTCTAATGTTTTGGGAGTCTCTCAAACAACCCTGCCCAACAACTCAAAAGAGGCCATCTCAAGGCAAATGTCACATATTCTCTCATCTGGGACTCCTAGCTCAAACTCTTTATATAAGGATATATCCTGGAGTAATTGCAGAAACCAGGAAAGGAAAAAGTCACCATTTTGCTGGGGCAGGGGGCAATAGAGGGGGAGAGCAGGCTACAACTGATCTGAATGGGAAAATGGAGACTCTCATTAGGGAAGCAGAGCGATAAATACAGAAGATGGGAGGAAATAAATACAGAAGAAAGGAGGGTAAATAATAAAAACTGTCTTTAAAGCCATAAGGAATCATACTATTAGCTCTCTACCTAAAATCTTTTTTTTTTTTTTTTTTTTTTTTTTTTGGCTTTTTGAGACAGTTTCTCTGTGTAGCCCGGCTGTCCTGGAACTCACTCTGTAGACTAGTCTGGCCTCAAACACAGAAATCCACCTGCCTCTGCCTCCCAAGTGCTAGGATTAAAGGTGTGCACCACCACTGCCTGGCTCTACCTAAAATCTTATAATGCAGGTAACTTTTATGTGAATATATGAATGAATGTATAGGTAGATGGACAGACAGACAGACAGATAAAATTTAATGAAATTTTCCCATCTGGGCTGACAATGCTTTCACCAGCTGCCAAAAATGATCTAACAAAACAAAACAAACAAAAACCAACATCAGGCATGGGTTACTTATAATTTTTAAAAGATCATTTTGCTTTTTTAAAAAAAGAAGTTGGTCAGATATCAAAGCATGTGCCAATGAGGCTGAGAGTCAGTATTTTGGCAGGCTAAAAATCCAAATTAAATAACGCTGAGGCAAGAGATCTCTAGAAGGAATTAGAAAATCTCAGGGGTAATGCTGTATGTCTAGATAATCTGGCAACAGCAAAGGGAGACAATATAGGAGTTTGGTCTGATTTTAACTTCTATCCTGCTGCCAGCACCACACCCACACACCCGAGCTCTGTGGATTTGGGGATTTATTCTCTGTCCACATTTTGGCTGCACATGTTTAGACTGTATCCACACAAGACAACAGAAGATTCAGAGTTCCCTGTGAATTTTACTGAAGCAAAGCAGACACAGTTACAAAGTATCTCTCAAAACTTTAAGTGCCCAAGCCAGGCAGTGGTGGAGTACATTTGCAGGCAGAGGAAGGTAGATCTCTGTGTGTTCAAGGCCAGCCTGCTGCACAACATTGTACACTGGAAGTTTCACTGATCCTTTAAGGATAAATGCTTAGTGTTTGTGTTCCTTTGCGGATATGAGTTCTGATCAATGAAGTTGAAAAGACTCCCTCAAATGGTCAAGAAAGAGAACTGACAGAAAACTGAGAACAACTGATAGAATTTGCAGTTAAGTCATATGTGGTCCCCATGAATGTGCACATGGACACATGAACACTGGCCATTCTCTTAAAATGACTGATCTGCTATGTAAGCAAAAACAGGACAGAGTGTTTTTCCCATGCACAACTTTACAAATCAGAACGTTCTCACCTCACAGAAGAACCAGACCTTCTGAAGTCAAAGTATTTATTCATTCACATTCATTCATTCATTTAAACTCTTGATTTTGCTGTATTTGTTGATCATAAGCGTTCATCTGACCAGTTCATCTCCAGTGTTGGCAAAAATTAACAATCTTGGTCTTGCCTATTTCCAATGAAGGAGGTAATTTCAACAAAGCCCTAATTTAACATATAAACAAATCTTAATGTTTCCATCTAGAAAGCCTACTTTGCAGAATGTATTTCTTTAATGCTTTGCTTCTGAAAAATACACTCTAAAATTACATACCCATCACTACTTTAAGCTAAGCTACCTGACTTGGAGCTGTGCCATCAAAAACTAATCTCATTAGCAGATCACTTAGATTAGAAAGTCTTAGATTAGAAAGGTGAAACAGGTAGTGTAAAGTATGATATTATCTATATAATGGATACCTTTTTTTAAATTAGTATTGCGGAAAAGGTGCCAAGAAAAGCATGCTTAGTGCTGTGCAACCATGTTTTTCCTTTATAAGGCCATAATGATCCAGAAGTGGATTTAAAATGAGCATTAATTAGCGTAAAGCATTTGCACACTATGGAAGCCCCAGAATTTCTTAACTGCTAGAGTAGCTTCCCAATCACATAACCTGAAAGCTACTAATGTATCCCATAGATACCTCCCAGGGACTAGATAGGAAGACATGGTAGAAACAACTCTCTTGGGTCTGGCTCAGTGGTTAAGTGTATGTATTACTCTTCCACAGGATCAGAATTCAGCTTCTAGTACTCTTATATCAGGCAGCTCCAGGGGACCCCATGTTTGGAGCCTCATCAGACATGCCCCCCCCATCACACACACACCACACACACAATTTAAAAATAATTTTTAAGCTAGAAAAAAAGAAGAAAGGACTCTCTCAGATATTTTGTTAGTATTATAAAAATTCTCATCCCTTAAGTATATGTTAAATATCCAGGTCTTCTAAAAAAAAAATGGTCTTGATTTTTTGAGGGAGGATGGGGACTTACACTAACAATTGGTTTTCAAAAAATAAAATAGGACAATACAAACCCATTGAAATGTATGTAAAACCTCCCTGTGTACAAAATACTTGTAGCCAACATAAAGAAACCATGCATATAGATACATGATATTTTCAAACACGAATAGCTTACCCCTACATACATTATTAGGAGTTTGAATATAAGCTAAAGAATATTGAGTAGGGCTACTGCTTAGAGTATATCCAAGCCCATCACCAAGACCTGAAATTTAGTGTTCATTTAGTCATGCTAACCTTTGTTTCTATTAATGTAAACACAATGGAGAAAATATTACATTATTGATTACTGTGAATTATTGAAACATTCCAAACGTACTGATTTTAACATTTTTAAGCGATCCATTTTTACTATACATCAAATTATACAGACAGATGGAAATAAAAGATAAACAATTTCTGTATTCCTCAACCTTATTGCTCAATAATTTGCTGACTGTCCAAATTAATTAACGGATTAGTAAGCCAAGCACTTTTTTAAAAAACTGTGTGGATACAATAATAAGCACAACAAACTCTCTGTCCTTGGGGACTAATACTCAAGAACCAAAAAAAGTAAGCAATAAATAGAAGATGAAGAAAGAGGTCTGGAGAGAATGAGAGCTCTGGAGTGCCTCCTGCTCTTCCCAGCACTCATGTCAAGCGGCTTAGAACCACCTGTAACTCCAGCTCCAGGGAATCTAATACCTTACTATGGCCTCCACGAATACCTTCACACACAGCAGAAATTCACCCGGGCATACATGCAGACACATTTAAAAAAATAAAAACAGAAAGGAAGCTCAGTGGCTAAGTACATGCATTTGCTATTCTTACAGAAGACCCACATTTGGTTTCCAGTACCCACATGATGTCTCATTACCATCCAGAGGATTTGATATTCTTTTCTGACCTCCTTTGCCACTAAGTATATATATATATACACATATACATATGCAACTCATACATAAATAAGTGTTTTTTAAATTTTAAAATAAATACAAATAAACATATTTTAAGATGAGAAAAAGACAGCCAGGCATTGGTGGTAAAAATACTCAGGAGGCAGAGGAAGGCAGATCTCTAAGTTCAAGGCCAGCCTGGTCTATGCAGTGAGTTTCAGGACAGCCAGGGCTACAAAGAGAAACTCTGTCTTGAAACACTCCTCTCCCAAAATAAAACAAAAAAAGAAAAAAGAAAGAGAGAGAGAGAGAGAGAGAGAGAGAGAGAAGAAAAGGAAAGAAGGAAGAAAAGACAGGCAAATAGGGGATCCATAACAATTGACCAAAGACCTGAGTTATATGGGAAGAAGAGCTAAACAGCTATCAGAAGAAAACTCATTCCAAACAAAACAACAAAGCAGCTCTCTGGAGTACAGTGTTCTTAGCACATTTGAGAAACAAGGAAGCCAGTGTACGAGAAGCAGAGTGAACAAGGAACTGGCTTCTTATTCCTTTATTAAAATTCTGCATTTATTTTGTGTGATTGGGACTACTAAGTAGGTATAACTAAATTCATTCATTCTACATATTTTCAACTTCTCGAGATTTTCAAAACATTAACTTTTGTAAGTAATATCCATGGTTCCAAATTCAAATCTACAGAGCAGTATTCATAAAGTCCATTTTCTGGAGCTGGGCATGGTGACCAATGACTTTAATCTCAACATTTAAGAGGCAAAGGCAGATGAACATCTGTGAGGCCAGCCTGGTTTCCATGGTGAGTTCCAAGATAGCCAGAACTATGTAGAGACCCTGTGTCAACAACATAAATAACAATAACAAAGTTTAGTTTCTGTTCTTGTTTCCTTCCACCTACTGTTTCCTTTATGAATAACTAGCAGTTCACAGTAACCCTTGGCTACAGAGCAAGTTTGAGGCCAGGTAGGGATACATTAGACCCTATTAGGAAGAAAGGAAGGAAGGGAGGGAGGAAAAGAGAGAAAAGGAGAAGGAGGAAGACAGAGACAGAAAAGGGAAGAGAGAAAGGGAGAGTGAGAAAAGAGAGCAGAGAGAAAGCAAGAGTGGTAGTACATGGTGGTAAGAATGTGGAGGGACTGAAAACCTTGTATTTACTTCAAAAATATACAATGGCATAGCCACTGTGAAAGACAGTTTATCATTTAAAAATATAATTATTATATGACCCAGTATTTTGTGCTATATATCCAAAAGAATTCAAGATAGGGACTCAGATGTGTGCTTACATCTATGATCATAGCAGCATTATTCACAATAGCCAAAGAGTAGAAGCAACCCAAGTTTCATCACCAATGAATGGTTAAGCCACGTGTGATGCATGTGTACATACATACATATGGATATTATCCAGCCTCATAAAGGAAAAATATTCTGACCCATGCTTCAACCCCGATGAACAATAAAAACATCTGCTGTGTAAAAGACATCAGTCTTTAACCAGGTGCTGTGACCCAGGACTCTCAAGACTGAGGCAGGAGGATACAAAGTTCCAAGCCAGCATGGACTATATATCTAGATCCAATCTCAAAATCCAAAATTTGACCTTAAGAAAAGGGCAGCTGCCTAGCTGTGGAGGCACAAACCTTTGATCCCAGCACTTGGGAGGCAGAGGCAGGAGGATCTCTGTGAGTTTGAGGACAACCTAGTCTGTTTTAGGACGGTCAAGCCTACCCAAACACCAACACACACACACACACACACACACACACACACACAAAACCCTGTCTGAAAAATAACCAAGAAATGGGCTTGGAGAGATGGCTCAGCGGTTAAGAGCACCACTGACTACTCTTCCAGAGGTCCTGAGTCCAACTCCCAGCAACCACATGTTGTATCTGAAATCAGCCACAGTGTACTCATATACATTAAATAAACAAATAATAATAATAAAAAAAGCAGTATGCTGTGAGAAGGCTCAGTGGATCAATGTGCTTGCTTGGCCCTACACCAGCCAACCTGAATGCAATCCCTGGGATCCACATGGGAACAGAGCCCTGACTCCCTCAAGCTGTTCTCTATCCTTTACATGCACACTGTGGCCTATGCACCTATACACATATGTCTGCCCTCACATATGCACAGAGTAAGTAAATAAATGTAATGAAGAATCAAAAGAAACAGCAGCTAGTTACAATGAGACAAATAATGCAGGACTTAGATGAAGGACCTAAGTAGTCAAGTTCACAAAAACAAAAACAATGGTGATTTTCTGAGGCTGGAGAGAGAGCCATGGAGAATACCATTAAAACATATAGGCTCTGTGGTGGCACACGCATTTAATCCCAGCACTTGGGAGCCAGAGGCAGGCAGATTTCTGAGTTCAAGGCCAGCCTGGTCTACAGAGTGAGTTCCAGGACAGCCAGGGCTATACAGAGAAACCCTGTCTCGAAAAAAAAAACAAAAAAACATATAGACTGAGCAGTTATATTTTTACATTTATATATATATATATATATATATACACACACACATATATACACACACATGTGTGTATATATAAATATATATGTGTGTAAATATAAATATATATACATATACATACATATATATGTGTATACATACACACACACACACACACACACACACACACATATATATATAAACTGAGGCCACGGATTTGAAAAGACAAGGAGTTGAGTGTATAGGAGGGTTTGGAGGGAGGAAATGGGAGGGAGTGGTGTTTGAAATTGGTCCCCATGGCCAGGCAGAGGTCTTCATGCCTCTGCCTCCCAAGTGCCGGGCCTTTAATCCCAGTACTTGGGAGACTGAGGCAGGTGGATTTCTGAGTTTGAGACCAGCCTGGTCTACAGAGTGAGTTCCAGAACAGCCAGGGCTATACAGCGAAACCCTGTCTCAAAAAACAAAATAAACAAGAACAAACAAAGAAAACTGGCCCCCATGGGTCCATAGGGAATGGTACTGTAAGGAGGTGTGGCCTTTTGGAATGGGTGTGCCTTGTTGGCAGAAGTGTGTAACTGGAGGGGGTGCAGGCTTTGAGGTCTCAGAAGCTTAAGCTAGGCTTCGTGGCTCACGGTCTCTTCCTGCTGCCTGCCTCCTTCCTTCCGCTAGGCTCAGCTCTGTCTCCAGCACCTTGCCTGCCTGCACACTGCCATGCTCCTGCCATGCTGATAATGGACTAAACCTCTGAAACTGTAAGCCAGCCCCAATTAAATGTTTTCCTTTATAAGAGTTGCCGTGGCCGCGGTGTCTCTTCACAGCAATAAAACCCTAAGACAGAGGGGAACCTATGCGATTATATTATCTCAAAAAATATTTTTAAAAAATCTATAAGAAGACCAGAAGTTAAACAACAGCCATTTATCTGAGACAGTTCTTCATCCATCTGGTTTGCTAAAAGTTACCAGAACTGGGTACTGAATAGATTTTGAAAAATATTCAGTCACTTTTTAGTGCGAAATTATCTCTTAATTCTTCCAGTTATAAATGGTGGAAGGCAGCAGAGCACAGCGGCACATGGCTTTAATCGCAGCACTTGGAAGACAGAGGCAGGAGGATTTCTGTGAGTTAAAGGCTAGCCTGTTCTACAGAGTTGCAAAGCTCTTGAACCGTTATGTGTTCATCCCAGGACTTCTAGTTAGGCCTTCTTTCTGAGCAAAGATTAAACCTCCTTTTTTAGGTTCTTACAAAGAAATAATCCCGCTGGACCTGGAACTGAAGACCTGTAATCCTAGCTGGCTAGCTACTTGGAAGGCTGAAACTGAACGATCAAGGTTGCCCCTAACTTACATACTGAGCTCAAGGCCTGCCTGAGCAACACCCTGTCTGAAATTAAAGTGAAAACAGGGTTGGCTTGTTGAACCCCTGCCTGGCACGTGCAAGGAGCGAGGCTCAGTCTGCCATAGCGACAAAAATTAAAAATTTATCTTCACCATTAGTGACACTAACAAAGCCAGGCGTAGCCTTCAGTGTGCTCCTTTTCATTTCACTGGCCGCCAGCCTGTTACCTAGGGCCTGTCCTTTTCTTCCTCTGCGGGTTACCAATAAAGTTGTTACAAAGTGACCTTGAGCGTCTTCCCCCCCCCCCCCCCCCCTTCTCCATCCGGGTGCTGCGGCGCGGATAAGAGCCGCACCGCGCTTGCGCGCCCAGCCCCACTGCTTCGACCTCTGCCGCCGCTGCCGCCGCCTCGGGAGGTAAGCGGAGGTAAACGGAGGGCACGGGGCCGGGGCGGAGCGGGTCCCCGGGCCCTCTCCACCGGGCTTGCGCCTCCTGGGCACGCGGCCACGCCGATGGCCTGCGCGGGGCCCCTCGGGGCCGGGGTGGGAAGGGCAGGGCCCTGGGGGACACTTGACCTTAAGCCTCCTTTTCGCTCCGCAGAGAGGAAGCGGGAGAGGAGCCCACGTCGCCTGTCACCTATATCCACGCCGCGCCGTCAGGAAGAAAGATGTTCGCCTGCGCCAAGCTCGCCCGCACCCCTGCTCTGGTGCGTAACCCGGGCCTCAGCCCAGCGTTCACGCCGAGGGACCGGCTCTCCTTCACCCTTGCCCCGATGTCCTCTCCTCCCTCCCTCCCAACCCTGGGGCCCACAGACAGTTCCCGGCCATGTGGCTCCCCCCCCCACCCCCAAGGCCTAGCTGTCAGGCCTTCTGGGCGTAGGTCACAGCCTCCTTGCTCGAGGAGCTCGCCCCTCCCCCACCGCCCGGTCCCTCTGGAGTTGGGGGGGGGGGATCGACGCGAAGGTCGGGGTGCTGGGAAATTAGGAAAGGGCCGCAGAGGCCTAGTTGCCACCACAGCGTTCCCCATGCGTGTCTGTAGGTCAAACTCGCGGCTGCAGAGGGAGGGACTTTGCTTCCTTGTGGGGGCGGAGAAAGGTGCTTGGGGAGCCCTGAAGCTTGCTTTTTGGAGGCCTTAAGTGAAGTCTGAATCCAAAGGATTTGTCCTAGAGAATCGGGTCCTGGTTCTGAAGGGATTTTCTGTGACCTTAGTGTCGTGGACACTCAAGGACAGAGAAGCCAGACTGCCAGATGTCCTAATAGTGAGAGTATTGCACTGGTTGTTAAGCTGCCATCCAACTGCTTAACTCTATAGTAAATTTAGAATTAGTGCACGTTTAGGATCCCTGGAAATAGTAGGAGCTTCATTAAGTGCTAGACTATTTTAAATGATCTAATTCATAGCGACACTCCTATGAGCCCACATAAACCTACTTGAATCACAGCGCTACAGTTACTAAAACTTCCACAGCACTCAGTCACTTTGTAACTAATTGTTCTTAGGATTTTTGTTTACAAATAGATTAGATAGAGCATTCCATGGTTCCTTAGCATGAAATTTTAGGTTGGCCTTGTGTATTCAAAATGATCAAAAGCCAAGCTCATTGCACAGATAATAAATCTCTGTTCTTTCTCTTCTGTTTTCTCCTTTAGAATTTATAGTTACCTGGGAGGTCACTGAAGACCAATCTGTATGTACTCTTAATACTTGAAATTCTTTCTTTCCTTCTGTTAATAGATCCGAGCTGGATCCAGAGTTGCATATAGACCAATTTCTGCATCAGTGTTATCTCGACCAGAGACTAGGACTGGAGAGGTGAGTAGTAAGAATAGAAATTAGGAAACCCTGCCAGGAAGTCTTAGTGTTGTTATCCTGAGGGGTGCATTAGTAGATGGCCCCAGGGTGGCTTCTTCCCAGTTTTATTAAATAATATGTAGAAGGTGAGCCACTGAGAGTGAGGAGCTTTTGGCCAGCACAACCTCCTGAACTAGCAAATATTTTAGGTTGTATTTATAATTTTGAGTTATCTGTATTTTAGATTAAAATAGCTATGGTTATCCACAAAAGCCTGCTCTGTTGAAAAGCATATTCACTATTCTGTTTTATACCTTTAGCAATGCTAAGAGGTATAGTTATTGTTAACTATCTCATGAGATAAGAGTTATATCAAGCTCTTGGTTTTCTTTTTCCTTGAGCCATACAATTATTTATTTATACCAGGCTACAATATAAAGAAGTTACGTTTTTGGCACTATGGTAGTTGAAATCGATGTGATTACTGAATTGACCTTTGCCTTTTTTCCTCTTCCAGGGCTCTACAGTATTTAATGGGGCCCAGAATGGTGTGTGTCAGCTGATCCGAAGGGAGTTTCAGACCAGTGTAATCAGCAGAGACATTGATACTGCTGCCAAATTCATTGGTGCAGGTGCTGCAACAGTAGGAGTTGCTGGTTCTGGTGCTGGTATTGGAACAGTCTTTGGCAGTCTTATCATTGGTTATGCCAGGTAATTACGTCTGTCAGAGTAAGGTGAAGACACAGTGGAAAGCTGTCAGTGGAATTAGGAAAGTGATGAAATGATAGTAGCCCTTTTGAATGAAGTGTCTGCTGTGTGTCTTGCATTATATTGTGAGCTGTGTGTGCATTAGTCACTTAAAGAAATGAGGATAGAGCCAGGGGCTAGGGCACATGCCTATAACTGCAGCCAGTCAGGAGATCAAGGGGATCACATGTGTCAGGACCCTTCAAAGTAGGTGCAAACTAAGAATTTATATTTGCATACGAAGATAGCTCCCTAACTTTATACCACATGGTTAGGAGTGGGTAAAATAATCTGAGAGACAAAAGCAAAGTGGTGTAGGAGATAGCATCCCCATAGAACTTTGCGTCTGGAAAGATCCCCATACTATGTGTCTGACTACCATTTACTGAGTGTGCTGACCTTAATATACTTCAAAGTAACAGTCACCTGTGTTGTGTCTCTTTTAGAAACCCTTCACTGAAGCAGCAGCTGTTCTCGTACGCTATCCTGGGATTTGCCTTGTCTGAAGCTATGGGTCTCTTTTGTTTGATGGTTGCGTTCTTGATCTTGTTTGCTATGTAACAGAAATTACTGCCTGAAATGTTGGCGTTCATAGTAATTACGGATGTAATTCCGTGTATCTTGCTGTGACTCCGAAGACTGTAGTACTGGTGTCATGGAAATATATGTTATTTCCAAAGTCATTTCATTAAAGATGAAAACTTTAATTTTTGCTGTGATTTGTACTTACGTAAATGTGGATCATCACAAAGATGATACGTTGAGGTAGACGGTTGTCCAGGTCAGGGGAAGGTACAGCAGTTACCCTGATTTTGAAAAAGTGCTGTATATGATTTCTATGGGAATTCTCTTACGTAGTGTTTCACAGATGGGGCTTTTGTTTCTAATATAAAGGAGAAATATTTTAGTCCTTTGAGCTTCTTTGAAACATTCATGCAAACCACATCAAAATAGTTTTGTGTTTTTAAAAGTTAACCATGAATTAGCACACATAAAAACATAATCACCTTCCAGGTGCATGTGGCTGCCCTTTCATTGCTGTTCTAAGAAGAACTTGTGACAGCTTCCTAGGATTCCCTGGGAGGGAATGAGATTTTTGTACTTCTGTAAGCCTCATATTAAGTAGCTCTGTATCTACAGTAAGTGATCACCTGTCTTCTGAAAAGGGACCCAGGCAAACTGGCAGCTGGTTTCTTATTTTTAACAAGTCTCTTTTAAACAGCAGTTGTCAAAGTAAAGTAAATTGGCTTCATGTTTTAGTCCTCTGAAACACTGCTGCTGCCATTTGTAGTGAAGTTTTAGGAATGATGACCAAGCAAGTGTTTATCTCCAGTTCTGCTTGTTGCTTCTTGCTCAGACTTTTCCTGCCAAAAAGAAAATGATAGCAGATAAACTATCATTAGATTGATATCTAAGTTCCTGGTTTGAGGTAGAAGATAGTGGAACCTGGGAGGGTGAAAAGAGGCAAATGATAGGTAAGTATGGAAGTGCCATGATGAAACCCTTACTTTTGTATGCTAACAAAGGATTTTTAAAAGTTTCAGATTTTTAGTTTGAAGATGAGAATTAGTACAAATAGGAAAGCTGCTTTACTTTAGTGCCTTCTATCTAAGTTAGTTTAGGCTGAGAAGTAGAATGCATGAAGCACAGTGGGACGCTTTCCAATCTGTACTACCTAGCTGCTTGTTTACATTAGTCCCTCAGCTCTTAACCTGTAATGAGAGTCCTGACCCTGAGACTTAGCAATCTGCATTTTAAGTGTGTGTGTGTGTGTGTGTGTGTGTGTGTGTGTGTGAGTGTATGTGTGTAGTATTAAGAGAACCACTACTTAGACAACCCTGGGTTTTTTTTTTTTTAAAGTGGGGCACCCCAAAAAGCAAAAACTGATTGCTTTTAATCATCTGGTCTATCACAAAATTCCTGGGAAAACTCTTTGAACTCTAAAAGGAAGAAGGCAGCACTCTAGCTAATATCAGAAATCCCAGACAGTTCAGAAGCTGAGGCAGGATTACCACAGGAACTGATACATAGCACACATCGCAACATTGAAGTGGGCCAAACAAAGACCCCTAGTGTGTGATTTTTGTATAAAATTGGTAAGTTTGTAGAGACTAAGCCAATTAGAAGTTATTGGAAACTCAAGGAACATGAGACTGTGGGTGACTGTTGGTTGTGGAGCTTCATTTGGGGTGATTGGTGCTTGAACAAGGTTATAAATGCACTAAATCATCTAATTGTACACTTCTTAAATGGTTATCATAGCAAACAATTAAGTTCCTGTACTATGGAACAAAATACACAGTAAAGACATTACAGTTTTTTTAATCATAGGGAAAACTTTGAAAAAGTTCCAAGTTCATTTTAAATAAAAATCAGTCTTGGGAAGACTTACTGGTTAGTGCTCAAAGTGTGAAACACCGATGCTGGGGGAAGAGATGCTCTGTGAGGGAATGCCAAGTATAAAAACTCCTGTGCACTGGGTGCCTGGGCTTCAATTTACTGAGCAAGCCTTGAGAAACTGATTTAGAGCTACTGGCTCTTTTAACCTAGATGGGACAAATGCTACATCAAATACTATGTGTGGAGAAAGAGTTACTGTGTAGCACTTGGCTGGGGTTTTTTTTTTTTTTTTAAGACAAAGTCTTAGTAAGTAAGGCAATGTTTCTGCCTGGCTTCCAAGCCCTGGGCTTCCAGGTTTGTGCACCACACTTGGCTCTGTGGTATTGGAAATAGAATACACATGCTAGACAAGGATGCCACCACAAAGCTACGTCCTCAACCCCGCACTACCTTTGTAACAAGTTCCACCTCCCTTATGTTTATGAGCTTAGAAACAAATACCCTGGAAACACTTTTGAACAACTTCGTTTCTGCATGGTGCTAATGGAGATGTTACTTTCATACGGACCAAAGGTGAAATGAAGCATTTTCTCTGCTGGGAATACTAGGCTGATTTTAAAACTCCCACCAGGCGAGAGCACCTCAGAGCAGTAGATACCAGTTCAACTCTTCCTCAGAATGTTCCTTGGCGGATTGCAGATTTTCATTTGATTGTGTTTTCTTTAATAGAGGGATATATGTGAGGAGGTGCTGCTTCTGAGTTATACCATCACCTTAAAATATGGTATTTTTAATATTTTGGTGGTTAACTCAGTTTGAATATGAAATGAGCTTTGAACTAATGGGAAACTTGTTGTCTAGCCCTAAACTCCAGACATGCATTTGATTAAAGTTAAAACAGAGGTGAATTTCCTACTGTTCCAAATAAGCATAAGAATGAGATGTTTGGAAGAGATAGGAATGATTTTCCAAGGATGAGATGACTTGAAAATACTACTTGTCCTCACCTTACACCAAACCTTGATTAGCACGAGGACTGCACAGAAGAGGACAGACACATCTGCCTAGTGAGTAGCTCAAGTGAAGACTCAAAAACAGAAGAGCACTGACAAGAAAAGTTACCAGGAATAGTGAGGGCTACAGGTGACGTGAGTTTTTATCATGTGATCACAGACAGCCATTCAAAACTTAGAGCTGTGGTTTAGAATTGCTAAAAGAGACCGTGGGGGTGGGGGTAGGGGGTTCTTGTGCATGCCTTTAGTCTGGGAGCGAGAGGCCTTTGGATCTAAGTTCAAGGCCAGCCTAGTTTAGAGATTGAGTTCCAGGTATAGCGTGGACTATATAGGTAAACCTTGTATTGGAAAAAGAGAGACCAGTGTGGAATGGCTTGAAGTCAGCAATACCAGCAGATACCATAGCAGATCTTTTAGTGATTAAATAGGATATTGTGTGGCAAGAAATTTCCTGTGGAGACGCCAGATAGGGGGCCCATGACAAAACAAGTATGGATACCACCAAACCCTAACTTGAACCAATGAGTTTTATTGGGATTATTTACAAGGATATGAGTGAGGGGTTACTTACAGTAGCAGAAATCGCATTACCAAAGCCCTCCCCAGCACCCATGACAGCTCGCAGACCCGGGAACCTGGAACACATTGCAGCTTTTGAGCTGTTTACCTTTCTGCTTAGGAAACTTCCCTACAGGGATGAGATGGTGCAGTCCCCAAGGACTAGACACAGGGGCCTTAGTCCAGGACGGTGGCCACGATAATTATAAAGGATCTGAGGACCGGAGAGATGGCTTTGTGGATGAGAGCACTTACTACTGTGGCAGGGGATTGGAGTACTATTCCCAGCCCCAGTATGGGGGTTCACAATCATCTATAGCTCCAGTTCTAGGGGATTTGAGCCCTCTTCTGACTTTTGCCCACACCAGGCACACATGAGGTGCACAGATACACACAGGCAAAAAAAATCATACACATAAGATTAATTTTTTTTTTTAATTTTAAAAATAATTCAGCTGGGCAGTGGTGGTGCACGCCTTTAACCCCAGCACTTGGGAAGCAGAGGCAGGTGGATTTCTGAGTTCGAGGCCAGCCTGGTCTACAGAATGGGGTCCAGGACAGCCAAGGCTATACAGAGAAACCCTGTCTCAAAAAAAAAAAAAAAATCTTAAAAAGAATCTCTAAAAGTAGTATTGGGACCTGCCTCGATCTCTAGGACCAGTCAGGAAAGGCAAGGGTGTCTATTTCCTATCTACTGAGCACTACTCCTGAGGAGAGAGGCTTCACATGGATACTGTCAATACTGAATACAGAACAAGCCTGTACAGTTAGGAAAAATCAGCTCATTTCCCAAATTATTTGGCCATTGTTTGGTAGTATCCGGAGCCGAGTTGATAACTCCCTGGGTTTCAGAACCCATGCTTGGATTTTCAATCTGATTATGTTCGGGATGCCAAAGAGAAATTGATTTGGGGAAATAAAGAATTTTGATTCTTTATAATTTTAAATATTAGATAGAATCTTACAAGTAGACTTGGTCCTGTATAGAGAGGAGTGATGTAGTGTGGCTAAAAGCTGTGAATCAAAGTTCAGAGCACAGGGTCTGAGAAGTGTCTCAGTTTAGAATGTGTTGCTCAGCCAATAACTGGCTCCATATTCGGCTCTTGGGAGAACTGCTACAGTGACTGTTACAAATAAGGACACTAAGAAAACCCACTTGTAATGTCTTCATTGTCATGGCTAATTGAGATTTATCTACAGGGATAGGATTGTTAAGGTAGAGTAGAAAGAATAGAATAAAGCACATTATTTGAGAAAATGATGTTGAATCTCATTTGTAATAGTTGTAGGATTTAATTTCATGACATCTTCCTTGGTGTCGTAGGGTTTTATTGCTGTGAACAGACACCATGACCAAGGCAATCCTTTTTTTTAAGGTTTATTTATTTTGTATATGTGAGTACACTGTCACTGTCTTCAGACACACCCGAAGAGGGCATCGGATCCCATTACAGATGGTTATGAGCCACCGTGTGGTTGCTGGAATTGAACTTATGACCTCTGGAAGAGCAGCCAGTGCTCTTAACTGCTGAGCCATCTCTCCAGTCCCAAGGCAGTCCTTACAAGGCAACATTTAATTAGGGCTGGCTTACAGGTTCAGAGGTTCAGTCCAGTATCATCAAGGCAGGAACATGGCTACATTCAGGCAGGCATGGTACAGGAGGAGCTAAGAGGTCTACATCTTCATCTATCGGCCTCTAAGAAATGAGTGACTTCCAGGCAGCTAGGGTCTGAAGCCCATACCCACAGTGACACACCTACTCCAAGGCCACACATCCTAATAGTGCCACTCCCTGGGCCAAGCATATACAGGCCCTCACACTTGGTATTTGTTCAGCTGAGCTTCTCTTGTCTACTTCCAAACAGCAGTCAGTGCCTGTCAAAATTCCCTACAAAAGTTAGCTCATTATGACTTGAATTAGAAGCCAGTAGTGATTTGTCCAAAGAAAATGTGAAAAGATATTTAATATGTAAAATATATTATTTTGCTAGGCAGTGGTGGCACACACCTTTAATCCCAGCACTTGGGAGGCCGAGACAGGTGGATTTCTGAGTTCAAGGCCAGCCTGGTCTACAAAGTGAGTTCCAGGACAGCCAGGCTATACAGAGAAACCCTATCTCGTAAAACCAAACACACACACACACACACACACACACACACACACACATATATTTTTTTAACATACATGAAAACTGAAGGACTAAGCATAGTGGCACACACTTAATTTCAGCACCCGGGAGACAGGCAGGTGGATCTCTAGGAATTCCAGGTCAACTTTGTCTAAAAGGGAAAAGAAAAATACAATTTTTAGTCAAATAAAAATTTTTAATGCAGAAAGCAGATGGTAGAATTGAAATTTCTAAGATTTTTATTACAGAATTCATTCAATAATAAAATAACTGGGACACTAACTAGATAGTGAATATTTTTTCACACTTTAGATCAGTGGTTCTTAAATGTCAGTTGTGACCCCTTTGTGAGGTTTGAACAACCCCTTCACAGGAGTCACAGATCAGATATCCTGAATATCAGATGTCTATATTACGACTCATAACAGTAGAAAATTACTGTTATGAAATAGCAGTGAAGATAATAGGGTCACCATAGCATGTATTAAAGGGTCGTAGCATCAAGAAGGTTGAGAACCAGCCAGGCGGTGGCGGTGCACGCCTTTAATCCCAGCACTTGGGAGGCAGAGGCAGGCAGATTTCTGAGTTGGAGGCCAACCTGGTCTACAGAGCGAGTTCCAGGACAGCCAGGGCTACACAGAGAAACCCTGTCTCGAAAAAAACCCAAAACAAAGAATAACAACAACAAAAAAAGAAGGTTGAGAACCATGGGTTTAGATAAAGGTTTTATTTTTTATTGAGAAATATTGAAAGCATCTTGTTTTTTGGGGACAGGGAGGTCGGGGGAGGGGGAACTTATTGATCTTTCAGAGGAGACCTAAGTATAATTCCCAGTTTCCACTTGAGTCTGCTCACAACTGCTTCTAACTCACCTCCAGAGGATCCAACGCCTGCCCTCTTCTGGTCTCTGTGGGTACTACACTCAAGTGCACAGAGCCACATACACATACATATATGCATACACATACACAGAATGTGTAGCCCTGGCAGGCCTGGAACTTATTAGGTACACTAGGCTGGCCTTGAACTCACAGAGATCTGCCTTCCTCTGCCTCCCAAATGCTGGATTAAAGGCATGTGCCATTACACCCCGAGTATTTTTTCTTAAGTAGCAGACCCTACTCCAGGTAGATAACTACAGAGGTTGGTAACAAAATGTGTAACAAGCCTAATTGTTTTGTGAATTGCAACAGTGCTGAGAATCATGTTAGCTGTTATGAAGAGCAGGGGTGATCACTGGCAAAAGAAATAGAAATCAACAGTTAAAAGCTCTGGCTATTCTTCTGGACCTGGGTTCAATTCCCAGCACGGACATGGCAGCTCAAACCTGTAACTCCAGTTCCAAGGGATGCAACACTCTCACATAGACATATATGCAGGTAAAACACCAATGCACAGTAAAGTAAATAAATCTTTTTTTCAAAAGTCAAGGAAGCTGTGGAAGGAAAATGAATAAATATGTTAATTAATTGAATGACCTGTAAAACTGAACAAGATAAGGAACCAGGGAAGACAATGAGGGAGAAAAACTCTAATAGCTCAAAAGCCTTTGGCTTCAGGAACACGGACGCACCATTTCAGTAAGAGCTACAAACTGACCAACAAGCTCAGAACCTTCCGAGGTGACGAATTTGTGGTTCCTGGCTAGGTAGACCGTTCAGTGGATGAAATGCTTGCTGTGTACACATGAAGACCTGCTCTAGTCTGCTTTCTACTGCTGTGATAAAAACCATGACTAAAAGCAGCTTTGAGAGGAAAGGGTTTACTCAGCTTACAGCTGTGGTCTATCATAAATACACTAGGTGTGTTAACCACACCTCAGGATAGGCCCCATGCCCACCCAGTTCAACACAGACTAACTCGAGTGTTTTCATACATATACACGATTTGTCTCATACTGCTTTGTTTGGACATTTTTAAATCATATTGGTTTTGAACTTGTGTATTTGGGTTTCCACTTTTTTTTTTTTTTAAAGATTTATTTATTTTATGTGTATGAGTACACTGTAGCTGTACAGATGGCCGTGAGCCATCATGCAGTTGCTGGGAATTGAACTCAGGACGGCTCCGTAATACACTGTAGCTATCTTCAGACGCACCAGAAGAGGGCATCAGATCTCATTATGGGTGGTTGTGAGCCACCATGTGGTTGCTGGGATCTGAACTCAGGACCTTCGGAAGAGCAGTCAGTGCTCTTACCCGCTGAACCATCTCGCCAGCCCGGGTTTCCACTTTTGTGTGGACTTTCAGGTGGGGGTATATTTCTTGTTTTGCTTGTTTTTAAAAGAGAGAAACAAAAAATGTTGAGTGGTGAGAATATGGAGAATCTGTGCAAGAACCTGGATACAGAGTAATAGAGAAAAATACCTGACACCAACCTCTGTCCTATACACACACACACACACACAGTGAAAGAAGATAGGCAGCTGGGAAGTGGTGGTGCACACCTTTAATCTCAGCACTTGCAAGGCAGAGGCAGGCAGATTTCTGAGTTCAAGACCATCCTGGTCTACAGAGGGAGTTCCAGGACAGCCAGGGCTACACAGAGAAACCTTGTCTCAAAAAAACAAAAAACAAAAGATAGGCATATAATCACCACAGATATACACAAATAAGTACCCCCAAAATGTGTAGTGCTAAATTCAGCTATAAATACATGTCATTGACATGTTAAACTTCAAGTAGCACTATATTGAAGTACTGCAATTCTCTCATACCATGACTCAGACTTCATAGCTTTCAACATTGTCAACTCATTCACTGAAGATATGTTTTCTCCCTGCACTGGAATATAGTCCTAGCCCAGTGATGCTCAAAGTGTGGTCTGATCTGATGACCTCTGGGGTTCAAAGACCTTTCAAAAGATCATGAGCTATGTCTCTTTTTACCTACTCCATGAGACCAAGTTTTCATTATATATTTCAAAATACGTCACAACTAACACCATAGAAGCAGATGTAAGAATCTTGCTGCCTCTAATTAAGCACAACACAATAACTTACAAACATGAAAATGTGCCAGGTGTGGTGGTCCATGAATAGAAACAGGCAGAACTCTATGAGCTTTGAATACATAGGAAAACTTGGAAAAGGTTTTCAAAACTTTTATTTGTTGTATATTATTAGGTGTTCAAAGACATCAAACCAAAAAACAGAGAACCACTAATCTAATATCAGTGAGATACATACTCTTAATATTTTACTTTCAACTTTGTAGCCATTTCATTTACACTTTATTTAGAACTCTATACAGGGGTACACAGGGTAGGATGGGTCTCTTAGTTGCTGTTCAACTCAGTTTTGTAAATTTTGTAACTCTCTCTCTTTAGGTCACATTCTTTCAACTATTAATCTGTTTATACCTCCTAACCTGCTGACTGGCAGGAACTGATAATTTTTCCACCTGAATGTGGAATAAATAAATGTTATCTCCTCTGATATATTTGGTAACTGATAATTTTTCCACCTGAATGTGGAATAAATAAATGTTATCTCTTCTGAGATATTTAGTAACTTATACTCTTTTTCCTTCCAGGGAGTTTCAATACTGGGAAAAACAAAAAGCAAACAAACAAACAAACAAAAAAACAATTGACCTAAGATCAAGAGAGACCCATAAACCAAAGACTTTTGGTTGTTCTTCCTGTTAGCATGAGCTAGCATTCTGCTGATGATGGCAGAGACTCCCAAGGGAGTCCTATTAGCCTTGGCCACAGCTAATTTTCAACAGTGGCATTCATTAGCACTTTCCAGCCACAGCGATTCCATTTCTTCCATTTCAGTCCCAAGAACTGCATCCTTAAACAGCTACATAAGATTGGCTGGCTGGGTCTCTTGGCTTCTGGACAACTCAATATTATTCCCTCAAGTCTTGTATTTTGCAGAGAATTGGCAGATTTTCCCATCGCTCAAGAGACACCTAAGGTATCGGCTACTCTCCAGCCTTCTGAAATTGTGTAACCAGCACATTTGTTACATTGCATGCTGTCATATCTCTATTTGCACCATAGTCCTTTAAGTTAGTGAGAAAAAGAATCTTACTTAAATTGAGCCTGGTAGTGTGCACCTTTAATCCCAGCACTTGGGAGGAAGAGGCAGGCAGATCTCTAGGTCTGTGGCTAGTCTAGTACAGACAGTGAATTCCAGAACAACCAGAGCTATAGAGAGAGTGTCTTAGGGTGCCTATTGCTGTGAAGAGACATCATGACCATAGCAACTCTTTGGGGTTTGTTTGTTTGTTTGTTTTTGAGGGGTTTTGTTTTTTGTTTTTGTTTTTGGTTTTCTTGAAGCAGGTTTTCTCTGTATAGTCCTGGCTGTCCTGGAACTCACTCTGTAGACCAGGCTGGCCTCGAACTCAGAAATGTGCCTGCCTCTGCCTCCCAAGTGCTGCGCGCCACCATTGCCCAGTGACCACATCAACTCTTATAAAGAATGCATTTAATTGGGACTGGCTTACAGTTTAATATATTGTCATGGTGGCAGGAAACATGATGGCATGCAGGAAGAAATGTGCTGGAAATGTAGCTAAGCGTTCTACATCTGGATTGGCAGCAGTAGGGAAAGAGAATGACACTGGGTCTGGCTTGAGCATCTAAAACCTGAAAGCCCATCCCCTAGAGATGCTTCTTCCAACAAGATCACACCTGCTAATAATGCCACTCCCTATGAGCCCATTTTCATTCAAACCACTACAGAGACCTTGTCTTAAAAAACCAAAACATGAAATCATAACTTATGCAGTATGCTTCCACACAAGAGGCTTCTCAGGTAGTTGCTGGACTGAGTGTCTGCCTTGCTGCTAGAGTGCCTGGAGCCACCAGCACACCAAGTAGGGGAAACAACACAGTCCATAATGGGGATCCTCAGTCTATGTTTTCCTGGGTGGGAAACAGCAGTCTGGGATGATTGCTGTGTACCCGGGTGCTGCTAGTTGTTTCTCCAGGAATTGGAGTCTCAGCCAGGAGCAGTGCCTAGAATGTTCATTCTTGAGAAGCATTGATGCTTTACAAGTAAAGCACCTGGCGTTGGGACCTCGGTCCGTGCTTCCCCTCAGTGCATCCACATGCCAGGCAGGAAGGGGAAGGCACAGTCTGGGATGGGGGCAGAACCAGGTTTGATTCTGAGTGCCAAGAGTGCAGAGAGGTTGGAAGAGAGGCGGCCTTATCTGGAATCCTTGACCAAGAGACAATCCTTGCTTGTTCAAACATTTATTTGATGATGGATGTAATGCATATACCTTACTCAGGGTGAACCAAGGATTAAATACTTTTTGTGGGAAAGAATGGCCAAAAAGGGAAGCTCATTGGCCGAACACTCCTGGCCAATCTAGATACCTCATTATCATGGAGAACTCCAGGTTTGTATGCTACTTGACTGATTGCTATGGTACTCAGTGGGTATCATGTTTCAGGGCAGATAGAGTTAGGCAGGGGATTGGCCCCATTCCTACCATTGTCAATTCTGAGACTTACAGGGTTTGACCTCACTCAACCCTACCAGTTCTTATGACTGGTGGCGTGGTCTACTTGCCCAACAGGTAATTTCTCTATGAATGTAGTCTCAGCCAGGAGCAGTGCCTAGAATGTTCATTCTTGAGAGGCATTGATGCTTTACATGTAAAGAGCTAGAGTACTTGATTGATAGTTGACCCTACAGGTTGTGTCTAAGGTAAGAAGGCCCCTGGAATGAACAGTGTATTAGTCTAAGAATCTAGGCCGGACAGTAGGGACAGAGTGGCCTCCCTCAGTTTCTGGCATAAGGAATCTATGGCTTTGGTATTATGTAGGCCTTAGGTTAACAGACAGACTTGTGGGGAACTATGGAGGACAAGTATTGGAATTGTTTTCTCAAACAGCTACATAAAGTTGGCTAGGTGTCTTAATTGTTGGAAAATTCACTATTGTTCTTCAGTATTTAAACTTCCCAGAGGCAAACTACCTAAGCATCTCAGAGGAGAGACATTCAGGGGAGAAAAGTGTACATTTTTGCCAAGAATCAGGGCCAAGTTTTCTATGCTAGAAATAGTCCCATCTACTTTTATTGCTAACTTGAGAGTGTAGAATATGGCAATCCCTCTATCTATAAGGTCAGATGGGAGACAAGAGGAGATACTAGTTGTCAAGAATAAAAACAATGCTCTGAAAGTCCATTTCCTTCTCTCATAAGCTAACTGGTATGATTTGAAGATGAAGCATAGCCTTTTAATTTCCCTACAACAGCACACAACATTTGCTACCATTCTTTTAAGAAACCAAGGATTTGGTTTCACTTGGACAACTCTGTACTTACAACATTGTGAAAAGAAGCCTCCATGGTGAAGACAGATGCTAAGAGGTAATTAAAACAAACATTTCAGCAATGTTCAGGAAACCCCTGGGCTGTCAGAGACAACCTGCCATGATATGGAAGAGAGTGGGATGTCTCAGGCCATGCTGTCTTTGTGTCACCTTAGATACTGGCCTAGTGGGCGTGCCCCCACTTTCTCCATACTTTTTGCATCACATCATCCACATCCCACTTGACCCAACGGGCAAAGTCTAAGCTAATCCACTCTAGTAGGATGTATGTTGATACAATGAGAATGTGGAAGCTTTTTCCATGGGCTTGAAGTTAGTTGTATAAGACAGACACAAGAGCCACTGGAATATTCTGTGTTTTGCTTAGCTAGACATACAAAAGGTGTTTCATCATTTAAATACTCTCTCCCATGTATGTGTATGTGTGTCCATACACGTTTTAGTAGACTTTTAAATGAGCAGTAACAGACTAATAAATTAAAAAAGCCCCATCCATTAGCACATTCAATGACAGCTGTTAAGTTTGAAAGCATTAACAGCTGATTCTTGTAGCATTGAGTAAAAGAGCACTTTTATGATAGATATGAGTTTTCTCCAAACAACCTCTTCTTGTACCTAAGGGATATTACTTTTGCTCAGTAGCTATGCTCCTTTTTTGTCTTATAAAAAAAAAAAATCATTGTTACTTGGTGGTGGCACACGCCTTTAATCCTGGCGGCATTCAGGAGTTAGAGGGAGCTGGATCTCTGTGAATTGGAGGCCAGCCTGGACTACAGATTGAGTCCAGGACAGTCAGGCCTACACAGTGAAACTCTATTTCTAAAATCCAAGACTAAAAGATGTGCAGGTGAGGTGGAGAGATATTCAGCAGTTAAGAGTACTAGCTGCTCACTCTCAGTACCCACATGGCAGCTAACAACTGTCTGGAACTCCAGTTCCAGAAGATCTGACACCCTCACACAGACATACATGCAGGTAAAACGCCAATGCACATAAAATAAATTTTAAAAAGTCATTGTTGGTTAATAAATATATCCTGCATGTAGGGACAGATATAAATTGATATTGTAACTTCATCAGAAAAGATGTTCCTAAGGCATTTATACAAAAGGACACAAGAGACATTTCAAACAGTCCCTACATATCAAGGCACCAAATAAGAAAACTGTAAAATAACACATGGAATAAAATAAAATACAGGTTTCCAGATTGATAGTATTTCACTTCAAATTCCTTTTAATATTTTTTATTTATGTGTGTGTGTGTGTGTGTGTGTGTGTGTGTGTGCAGGATCTCTTAAGGACCAGAAAAGAGTGTCAGAGCCCTTGGAGCTGAAGTTACCACAGTCCTTTTTGAGCCACCTGGCAAGCTGTGATCTGGTCTTCATTACACTGCAGCCATGGTCCTATCCATAGACCCATCTCTCTCCAGCCTTTGTACCAAGTTCTTAAAGGAGACTGACTCTCCTTAGAGATGAGGTAGATAATGTATGCAACAAAAAAACATGAAAATAAGGGCCCTACAGGAAGTTCCCTGCATTTGTAACCAAAGATAGCAGAGAATTTTATGGCAGATGGGAATCTGAGAAGGAAAATGGGGAAGCATAACATTTTATTAGTCTGGAAATTGTGAGAGTTGCTGGTTCATAGGATCAGAACTGAAGATAGTAATTATCCGCATTTAGCTTGTTTCCATTTGTAGAAAAGCTAGGGTAAAAGGGTTGTTATAGCACAGAGGTAAAGGAAGTGCCCTTGTGTACCGTTGGCCTGCCAATATGCTCAAGCAAGAACACGGTACTGGATCTGTTTTCCACTTAGATCTCCTTTGGTTTTTTCCTCACTTTAGGCATCTTTAAAAAGTTACTTAAAGCTGAAAGTTCAAAACAAAGAAAAAAAATCACATTCCATGCTTATATAAAAGAATTCTGAAAATATTTTCCTTAGAATAACATGTTCCTTTAGTACACATTAGGCCTCAAACTCAGAACAAATAGCTAACTGAGGTGCTATTTAACGTATCAAAGTAGACCTAGCCATCAGGTTGTTTCCGCATCCTTCAGTCACTACCTGTTACCCAGTTTGGCTCGATTATATAGGGAAGGGCAGCCCTGCCCCAAGACTGAATAGGAGTGCTGGGTTTGAGATCTAACAGTACCATGTGTAGATAGTGAATTACTTGATAGCAGAAATTTTAATGCCAATTTACAATTTACAATGCAAATTTACTGTTACTTGAGATGAAAATAAATCTTGGAGACAAGAATTTCAATTTTGACCCAGGTGGTGGTGGTGGTGGTGGTGGTGATGGTGGACACCTATAATCCCAGCAGAGGCAGAGACAGACAGACCTCGGTTAGTTTAAGGCTCACCTGGTCTACAGAGCAAGTTCCAGGACAGTCAGGACTACATAGTAAAAAAACAGAAAAAAACAAAAAGGTTTTTAATATACACGGTGGAAAAGTAATGTAAAAACTCAATTCTAATCAACTTAAAGTTCTTTTGAAATATTTTTTTTCTCAAGTTAGATATTGTTGGATGGAGGAAAGCAGCATTTTAGTGAAAGTTTTCTGGACCTAGTAATTTATGATCTGGCAGGCCTACATTTTTGTTTGTCATCCTTTCAATCAGTAATCTGAGCAGCTGACACTTTGCTGATATAATTAGTGTTTAAATATACTGACATTACTACAGTGTTACTAATATTTCAGGATGGTACTTTCATTCTAACTTCAGAACCAACACTGTTAATAATCTGGTTTCCTTCAGTTAATTAAACTTGTTTTAAAGGAAGATTGAGTTGGCTCACATACATGTATACAGGCCAGGAACCTATTAGAAGGTCCAGTTACATTACAATTTCACTTTCATGCTAGGCATCATTATTAGACTGCAGGCTGATTAACTCTTACATACTATTCCCGACAAACTTACAATTTTATTTTCACTTGGGTGTGGAAAAATTGAGTGTACTTTATGTAAATATACCAATTCTATTCGTAAATCTAAATTAGAAATAAGCATTTAACAAATGGAAAAGCACGATACTAAAAAAAAGGCTTGCTTTTTAAAAATTAGTGCAAGATTTCACCGATGCCTTAATCACATTTTGCCAACTTGGACTTATTTATTGGACAACCAACATCCCTAAAATTAGCACTAAAATCTTCACCAGGAATAAGTATGTTTAGGAGTGTACCTGAACCAGCTATACAATAAAGGCCTGTCTCTTCCGTTTCATTGCACTAATCAGTTCATCTTTCTTCTTGCCCCCCAGTTTTAAGGACATTACTGTGTATGTATGAGTGTTTGCCTTCGTAAATGCATGTGCACCACATACCCATGGAGGCTCGTTTGTGAGCAGCCATGTGGTGGGACTTCTGCAAGAGCAGCAAGTGCTCTTAACCACTGAGCTATCTCTCCAGGTCCTTCCCCCGCCCCACCCCCTAGTTTTTTGAAACCTACTTCCTACATTAACAGGCATTTCTTTGGCACTACAATTTAGAGCAAAAGGAAAATATTGTGGGAAGAATGCCACTTCTCTGCTGGGTTCTCATTGTTGTCCTTTAGTCCTCTTTAAAACATTAATACCGATTTCTTAAGCTTTAAAAGGATGAAATGATCCTATTGAAATTAATAATTTTAATTAATTTTTCTTATGTGCATTGGTGTTTTTGTCAGGTCCCCTGGAAGTGGAATTACAGACTGCTGTGGGCTGCTTGTGGGTGCTGGAAATTGAACCCAAGTCCCCTCGAAGAACATCCAGTGCTCTTAACCGCTGAGACATCTCTCCAGTCCCTGAAATTAGTATTTTTTTTTATATGTAACTAAGTAAGGAAATGTGATAAAAGAAACCCCCATAATTCCAAGAACTTTTCTCTAGGAAAAAAATCGTTGCTTTGTTTTAAAATATGGTGATATGGGGTTGGAAGACGGTGTATTTCCTTTTGATCATTGCCTTTGAACATAATCGTATGTAATGTAATATACCATGTACTTGACGCAGGGTGGGGGTGGGGGGAAGATCAGCTCCAGTTCTGGCTTAGTAAAATCCGAACAAAGACCTCCCTGAGAAAAGGTTTCTTGTTCCTACGCAGGGCTGACTTATTCTGCTTCAGTCTGCACGTGGGGGCGGAGGTGTTGACTGGCAAACCCCGACTCTCCAAAACCTTCAGCGTGGCTCCCCAGCTCCGGCTTCTGGGTACTCGGACGGTGGTCCAGAAGCGCGTCTCCCTTCATATTCCCACATCCCTAGCGAGGCCAGAAACCAATACGACTGAGAGACCTGGAGCCACGGGTGGGTTCTTTCAGGTTCCCCCGACCTCACCTTTTTTCCTCTCACACCGCCCACGCCCTCCTGCTAGCTCCCCGCCACCGGCGCGCGAGCCTCAGATCCGGTGCCGCCTCTCGCGCCCGCCTCCCGACGGCTGCCAATCACAGCTCTCTGCAGTTCCCAGGTTACCGAAACAACGGTCCTTGGGCGTCTTGGCCACGCCCCTTAGGAACTGCTTCCCGCCCTCCGTAGTCTTCGCCCAATCACTAGCGTCCGAGTGTTCTTTGGTTCCCGCCTCCCCGCCCCCGCCCTCCTGAAGGCCCTCCCCTTTTTCTGACGGACGACCGAGTCACCTGACCTGCGGGCGCTCCCTCGGTGGAAAGCAGGAAGAGGCGTGTGCGTGAAGGGGAGGGGCGCGAGAAGAAAGCGGCGGGGACGCCGGGAGTGGGGCGGGGAGAAGGCTTGTCAGTCGGATCTCGCGAGAGAGGACGGAAGCCTGTGGGAGCCCCTGGCCTTTAAAGTGCGATCCAGCCCTCTCCTCCGGGGCTAGTTTGTAAACACGGCGGGGCTCCGGGCTCGCGCGGGTGCTGAGAGGACCATGAATTAGTGACCTGGGAAGGTGAGTAATGGTGAAAGGGCCACGGGCTTGGAGGTTGTAGGGAGGCAGAGGAAGAAGGTGCTAACATGGCGACGTCGCTGCCTGGAGTCCCCACCCCCCGCCTCCCACCCCGTTGGCGCCCCCGCTGTGGACCCCGACCCTCCGGACGGCTGTGGCCGCGCCGCCGCCTCCGGCCAGGCGGGCCGACCGGACCGTTAGGTAACGCGCTGCGGCTCCGGCCCCTCCCTCGCGCGCTTTCCCCAGCCGGAGCGAGAAGGAATAACGGCTCCTCTCAGACCCCTCCCTCCGACTTAGCCTCTTGTGTGGTCACTTGAGAGGTCCCCGGGGCGCTCCTGGGATCCGCCCATCCGACGGGGAGACCCCCGCCTCCGGTCCTCGATCGGGCAGCCAAGAGGGCCCACGCTGGGCTCCCCACCGGGGACTCGGGCGATTGAGGGTTTGGGATGGTGCGGTGAGGGATCGGGAAGCCTGACTGACAGTCTGGCCGGGGTCTCTGGCCTCGGTGGAACGTGATGGAGCCAACGGTATGGAGAACCTGGGAGCTGGTGGTCTCGGCCTTTTCTGTCCTTTCTGCCACCCTCACACTCCCACCCTACCCCCCTTTTTCCAGGTGGGGCGGGGCGGAGGTGTGGGTGCAGGTTGATGCTATCCCCCCCCCCCCATTTACTTCGACGGGTGATCTGAAGAGCTTTTGTAGGGACCTAATCTGTGCCTTTTATTACCCTAGGGACAAGGAAGAGAGGTAGGGAGGGATGTGTGTATGTCTCCCCGTGGGGCCCACTCATTGAACCAGACCTTGGAGGAGATGGGAACTATTTTTATGCACATAGGTAATATAAAATTGTCCTTTCTTTAATGGAGACTCTTAGAACTGAGGAGGTCGATTATAACTACCACCAGTAAAATGGAGTGAAAGGGATTACTCATGATAGACCCTAGGCCCATTGACTAATACCTAGATTACCTTGTGGAAGTCACAGTTTCTTGAGGATTATAAATTAGGGACAGATTTATACCACATGCATGTAATGTTGTATTTGACATCTGAATAAACACTGACTATTCTAAGCTCAATTTGTCCTGTTTGAAGGAATTCGTAACCTTGGCTATTGTCAAGTAAAACATTCCAGGAATACTACTCATTCAGCCCCAAATGGCCTGGGTCTCTTGCACCCAAATTGTAAGACTTTATAAAAGCTTATTTTAAAACAATTAACTCTAGATGACTTCCTGAAATAAGAATCTTGTACTCCTTGATTAGAAGACAATAAAAGTAATTAGATAATTCAGTGAAAGTAATTGGATAATTCAACGGACCTGTATGAAAATTAATACATATAATACTCCTGTATTAACTTGTAGTCTACAAAACTACTTGTCATTATATAGGCAATAGTTTAACATTTTGTGTCTATCTTATAGTCACATCTATTTTTTTAGATTGAAATTTTGCCTGAAATAGAACGTTCTATGTTTGTTTTTTAAGATTTACTTATTTTTGTGTTTTGCTTGCATATATGTATGTGCACTATATATGGGCAGTGCCCTTAGAGAACATTTAAATCCTGAATCCCTAAAACTAGAGTTACAGATTATTATGAGCTACTGTGTGGGTGCTGGGAATTTATCCCAGCTCCTCTGTAAGAACAACAAGTACTCTTAACTGCTGAGCTATCTCTCCAGCCCTTTGTTTGCTTTTCTACCCATGCTAGGAAAGCTCTTTTTATTTTGTTGTTTCCAGACACGGTTTTTCTCTGTAGTTTGACTATCCTGGATCTTGCTTGTAGACCAGGCTGGCCTCCACAGAGATCCTGCCTACTTCTACCTCCTGAGCACTGGGACTAAAAGTGTGCTCTTATTTATTGAGGTATACATTCTCAAGATCTCTATATGTGATTTGTTTTTATTTTTACAGTATGTGTCTATCTGCTTGCATGCCTTCTTGCTTGTGTGGATAATAGCACATTTATGGACCATCTCTTTACCCCATATGTAACTCTAATGTTGAAGAAATAGTGGTCACCATCACTATTTTTGTCTGTGAGGGGAAATTGCAGAAAAACACTTTCTTTGTTATGTTTCTCAAAGTTAAAAAGTTAAAATAAGGGCTGGACAGATGGCTCAGAGGTTAAGAGCACTGACTGCTCTTCTGAAGGTCCTGAGTTCAAATTCCAGCAACCACAGGGTGGCTCACAACCATCTGTAATGAGATCTGATGCCCTCCAATGTCTAGAGACAGCTACAGTGTACTTACATATAATAAATAAATAAATATTTAAAAAAAAAAAAAAAAAAGCTGGGCATGGTGGTGCATGCCTTTAATCCCAGCACTTGGGAGGTGGAGGCAAAGGCAGGCGGATTTCTGAGTTTGAGGACAGCCAGGGCTACATAGAGAAACCCTGCCTTGAAAAACAAAACAGCAACAACAAAAAAGTTAAAATAAGGTATCATTTTATAGAAAATGGAAGAATGCATAAGTCTTTAAGGCCATTGGTAATTGTAATTATGTGTTTTATATTACATAGATATGAAATATACAATTATAAACTTGTGATGTATATGCCTTCTCATTTTTTTATTGACAAACCTAAAACTGATATATTTTCATTTTAAGATAGTCTATGATGCTTACTTTGTTCTTTTTGGTAATCACAAAGGGATTTAAATGTTCATTTTATTTGCTATGGTATTTGTGTATACTGTGTTTGTATTGGTGTATACATGGTACAACTTGGGTTTGATGGTCAGAACAACTTTATGGAGGTATTTTTTTCTTTCCACCTTACATGGGTTATGAGTATTGAACTCAGGTTGTTAGGTTTGCATGGCAAATGCTTTGCTAGCTGAGCCCTATCATTGCTCTAAAATTATTTCTATTTCTTCTCTTCCTCCTCCTGCTCCTTTGGGGTGGGGGGACAGAAGGGGGTGTGACTGTATCTTGAGGGTGTAGGTATATTTACTGGAGTCCATATCTTAACTGGTAATTGTCAACCTTTCCCTACATTAATGCCCAAGAAATTTAAAAAAAAAACAAAAAAACAAAAAAATCTTGAAATATAGTAGTGAGTAACTTGTGATCCTTGAGAAGGTTCTTAGAGAAACAGAATAATTGTACTTGGCAAATTAGTAAATGGACTTGAGTTAATTTTAGTAGTATATGTTTATATTCATCTATACCATTTGCTTTTGTTTTGTTTTGTTTTGTTTTGTTACTTTGTTGTTTTTGTTTGAGACAGGTTTCTCTGTGTAACCCAGGTTGTTTTGGAACTCACTAAGTAAACCAGATGGCCTCAGACTCAGAGATCCTTAGTTCTGAGATTTAAGGCATCAGACCTATGGCAGCCTTGCATCAGCCTCTAAGTTCTGGGATTACGGTTATCAGCCACCCTGTCTAGCTAATTTTTAATAAGTTTATTTAATTTTGAAAACAGGATCTCCTTGTGTAGCTTGCTCTGCTTTTTTTCCTTTCTGATTTTAACGTTGAATTAATGAACATGTTTTTGTTTTTAGAGACAGTGTTTCACTGTGTGTGTAGTCTTGTGTTTTTCTGTTGTATAAACCTTGTAGTATTTGCTACCATTTTCTTCCTTTGAGTTGATTCTATAAGATAATAAACTCAGTGGAATTACTTATCATAGGATATAAATATTTGTGGAGTTGCCAGGACTTGTTTTCTCCCAGAAAAGAGGTAGGCTGGTGTTTTAGTGTGAGTGTGCTTCCTTTGCTGTCATTTTGTTAACTTGGTGGTTATGATACTCAGTATGATGTGATTACTTGACTGCGAGTTATTAATGGAAAAAAGTTATATTGTTTAGTAGTTTCAAAATCGTAATATAGTTGACCATATAATTTGATAGTTATGAACAATGACCTATGTACTGGGACAAATATCTATTTTTTATTTTCTGCCATTTACCTGTTTGTTTATCTTACAGTAGCCTAATAATATCACTGCCTAAATTTTGTACACTTTGCTCATTGAATTTATTGGTTTTAATTTATGGACCACTTTCTGAATTACAGATTTCAAGGAATTTTTTTTTTTTTTTTTTTTTTTTTAAGAAATTACTACTAAATTTTCTTTCATATATTCTTTTGGCACAATGAATGTAGTTTTAGGGTAGTTGTTAGTACCCAAATTGTGAGCTGTGTTATGCTTAGTCGAATTATTTGGGGTTTTTTTGTGCCTCAGTTTCCCCTTTACCTGCCAACAGGGTTTCTCTGAGTTGCCCTAGTTGACTTGGAACTCACTCTGTAGACCAGGCTGGCCTCAAGACTTGGAGATCTACCTGCCTCTGCATCCTGAGCACTGGAATCAAAGGTATGCTCTACCACTGATGTTTCAGTTTTCTTTAAGGAGAACAACACTTAACCCTGTACTCATTTGATTAATAAGTGCTCACAGCTGAATCAGAGAGTTGTTGATGTGTTTATAAAAAAAGATAAAGAGATATATGTTCTATGGGGGCGTGGTGAGGTATGGGGGAAGGGCGTGTCTCAGTAGGCCCATGCATAGGCATCCCTTTCCCCCTGAGGGACCACCCCCATGACA
>JADRCD010200610.1:0-33899 GCA_019843815.1 Montemys delectorum | reverse complement strand
CTCTGACAATACCTGACTAATACAGATGTAGAGGCTCACAGCCATTCATTGAACTGAGTACACGGTCCCCAATGAAGGAGTTAGAGAAAGGTTCTATGGAGCTGAAGGGTTTGCAGCCCCTTAGGACGAACAACAATTACTAACTAATACCCTCAGAATTCCCAGGGACCCAACCACCAATCAAGTACTATACAGGGTGGGATTGAGTGTACTGGCAGCAGGTATGTGGTGGAGGATTGCAAATTCGATCATCGATAGGAGTGAGGGACCTCGGCCTTGTGAGGGTTTTGTGCCCCAGTGTGGGGGAATGCCAGGGCCAATGGGTGGGAGAGGGTGGGGGGACAGGCATTGGGATGGGGGAGGCAGAAGGGGTTTGTTCTTGTGTTTGTTTGTTTGTTTGTTTGTTTGTTTTGGAGGGGAAAATAGGAGAGGGAAAGTGTACATGTGAATGAAGAAAATACCTAATATAAAAAAATAAATAAATAAATAAATAAATAAATGAAAAAAAAAAAGAAGAAAAAAAAATTCATGTGTATGCTGTGTGCTTTCATCAAATCTATTTCCTATCTCACTCTACCTCTATGGTGGAATTAAGCCAGGGTGGAGCTTTTGTAGACCTTGTGTATGTTGTCACAGTCACTATGAGTTCATATCTGAATCTACCAAGAGGTGTCTGCAAAACATAGCTTTCTTGAAATTACCCAAATTATATCTGGCTTATAGTCTACTCTTTTTTCTACAAAAGTTCATGAGGCTTTAGAGAAGGGGGTGTGACATTACTTCCCCTTCTTTGTTTATAGAGCTCCTGTTCTTTCCACTCCTCTCAACAAGCATGTCATATCAAGCTTCTTAGTCAATAAGTACAATAGGAGATCTCAAATTATAAGATGAAATACTACTATTTGGCAGAGGAATTGAGACCTGTTTCACCATGTGCTTTAAATTTTGTTCATGAAAGCTCTGATTTTTCTTTGTAATAGTGAAGTTTCTTACATGATTTTAATTTATATCAAATATCTTTGAGCTGTCTTGCATTAAAAATACCTCTTGTGTGCTTACTTGTTCTTCAATTCTCCTTTATCTCAAACTTTAAGTTATAAATAAAATCTAACAGTCATTTTTTACGGTAAGGGACAAGAATACAAACTTTGTCAAAACCTAATCAGAGATCATCCTTTCTTTAGAAGCCAGAACATCTGATGCTCTTTGAACAGCATCCAGATGTCAACCAAGACTTTACTAATTCTACTTTTTCAGAAGAAATAGTATTTAACTTCAGGAAAAAATAATGCAATTACTTTAAAAATTTAAGGACTGGCCTAGGTGCAAGTGGTTAATTATTGCCACAGAATATTCTGCCTAAAGAATGAGCAAACAGATACTGGATGACATAGCTCATCATCAAAAGGGAGACTATAATACATACCATATTTTAACCATAAGGCCAGAAAGAAGGATTCCTTGCAAGAACATGAAATGGAAGAACAGAAGTAGCTGGATAATGAGCAAGGAGAATATCTTAGGCTCATGTATGAGTTACACATATGTGCAATGGGTTTAGGTCTGGTTAGCCCAACACAAATTGAACATTTGCTCATTTACTCATTAAAGGATTGTCCCTACACTCATGAAGAAATAGGCAGCACTAAATGAACTCAGTAGTTAATAAATTTAAAGTAGATAAAGTAAAGGCATTTGAAGTTAAGATAGAAGTGTGGGATGGAATCAGAGAGGAATTGGAAGAGTGGTACTGTGGTATGGGTTGACAAATAAGTAAGGATAGGAGAAACAAAATGTTTAATAAAATAAAAATAAAATTGTTTTCAAAGTTTTATACTAGAATATAAGTGTGTATAATGTAGTAGAAATGGCATTCAATGTGCTATATATACACAGACAGAATATATTAGCAACCTTCAAGAAAATAAATCAACTATCTTCAAACTGAGAAAGATCTTTGCCAAAAAAATTTAATCAACAACAAAAATACTAGTAAGTGTTATGAACCTTGGTGAAAATACAAATCTCAGAGGTTTTATTGACAGATAAGTAAGAAGAGTTAATACAATGATCACTAGTTTCCAACAGAAAATGTATAGGGAAATGACAAAATTATCAAATTAGAGTACTAAAATGAAGAAGTAAAAAAGATTGAATATAAGATCTTTAACTGTTCTTACATAATTTCTGAATAAATGTTTACAAACTGCTATTTCCAAGCAGGACCCAATTTGCCTTAGATTCATTGCCTTATCTCATCAAAGTTTGTACTATCATTTCTCGACTCCCTACTTCAGTCACATCAGGCATCAGTTGACATTGTGTCAAGTGCAATCTATACCCTAAATTGTTAGATAAAAGCCCCAATGTAGATGGGCATGGTCACTCCAGTAGCTTCTGTGTCTTAGGACTTCATGCCTGAATTTAATCCCTTCTTCTCACTATCTGTTTTCTTTTTCTTTTTCTTTTTCCTTTTCTTTTCCTTTTCTTTTTTCTTTTCTTTTTTCCCATCTTGTAATACTCAGAAGCAGGAAAAGAATGACTATTGGCAAAATCATCAACAGTGATAGTGATAAGTGTATGATTTCACATTTATCATTTTTTGTCACTGCCTACTTCTTTTCCATCCTTATGTTGCTAGGTTCAGGTTTCACCTTCAGTCAGGTAAAAAATTAAACAGTTTCATAATATTTTAGCTGTTACCTAGGAGGTTTCTTCTGTATAGCACACATGAATTTGCTTTACTCCAATGCACCGTGGCCATCTGCACTGCCTCTCTCTAATTCTATATTCTGGAATGAACCCAAAGCCAAGAAATCCTCATAAAAACAAAATTCTCTGCTACATTGAAAATGATAACTCTGGAAGATTCAATCTTTGACCTATAAAAACTTTCTGAACTTCATACCCTATTCCTTTCTTGTTCCAGATCACTTCAATCACATGCAGAGCAAGGATCTGAGCTTATAAAGATCATGTAACAGATCAGAATGTCAAAGAACTTTTCCTAATCACAATCCTTCCTTCTTATCAGAGACAGATGTATAGCTCAGCATAGAATGATATTTTCTTTAGCTGCAACATTTTTTGTCAATCTTGATAACTCTGAAATAGTTATGAAGCTTTTGAAAAATGAGGTTCCATCCATTTTGGCACTGTATGCTCTCATACACCTCATATGGATTTCATAGCTATTGTTTTCTCGATATACTTTACTTAGAATAACATTGAAATTTCAAAACAAGTTTTGTGAACCAATGGGAAAGATGGGAAAACACATATTGAAATATGTGAATATGAAAATAATATCTAAAGACTCTAACTCATATTCCATGATGAATCTCATTGTTTTAATCCCATTTACCTTTCAGTGTGCTGAATCTTTATGGATTATAAAGGAAAAGAAGAATGGAGTTAAAATAGAAAAGAAGTAAGAGACATATGGGGAAGAGAATGAAAGAGCAAAGGAAAAAAATAAGAAAATGGTTCTTAGCAATATCTATGCTGCCTTCCCCCACCAAACACTCATATAAACACAATGAAAGGATATTTTAATTATGTTTTATATTATATTTGAATGTTATTAATGACTTGTGTTTAACACCATTTCTCTAAATTATGATTTACTAAAGCATACATTAATAATGAAGAACACTGTTAGTCATGTCTTCAATCATATTCCTTTAAATCTAGAAATATGTATAAGATCTATTTTTGATGCCATCAATGTATTTCAAAACCTATGAAGTCAAGATACTGTTCATCTATTCCTCTGCATAACTGACAGAGTTACACCAAGTATCTTTTTATCAAAGATTCTGAGTAGAATTATATAATCAAGTACCAATCTGAAGCCACAGCAGTGTGTAATTTTTACTTTGTTAAATCCTTATCAGAATGAGAAACTCTTCCAGGTTTCAGCATTCTGAAGGTGACTAGGTCTCTATAGGAAAGGGCTATCAGATGGTCATCATCTATCTTTGAACTCTCACAAAGAATGGGTGAACAAGTCTAAGTCAGATAAATATGTTCCAGTCTGTGATTGTTTCTTTTTGGAAATAAAGCACCACAATTTCAGTTTCCCTGAATCACTGAGAGCTGTATCTGAGTTAAAGAACAAACTTGCTGGCACTATCCACCTGTACAACCTGGATATCTGTGAATAAATTTCCTCATTAGATATCGTTCCATTAAATCACTGAGAACGATGTATAACGTACTATTTACAAGGAAAATTATAGAAGGGGGTTTAAATAGTTAGTGTGTTTGAATCTACAGTTCATATCTAAATTTTGGAAGAATAAAAAATATTTTATATGACTATATTACACACATACACACACACACTACTGCTGCAATGTATAGTTTTCATACAAATAAAAAATGTAAGAAAAAGAAAAGAATGAATGTTTACGGTTCTTATAGTTTTATGTTGTTTTGAACATGTTGAATTGCTAATATCTTCATGAGTGACCTAAGAATTTGAGGCTTTTCTTCAGATCTTCTTGTATGTTTTTCAATGTCCAGTATTGATTGTGATGATAACATTAACTCTTTTATCAACAATTATATTATTCTTTTTATTGACTCAAATTTAAATATTCATATTTTTGTTAAGATTAGTCTTGTACCATAACATTTTCTCTCACTTCCTCACTCTCCCTCAGTCTCTCTCCCTCTCCCCCTCTCTATTTCTTTCTCTCCATCTCCCTTCTTTCCTTTCAATCCTCTACAAATATGATTTATTAACATGTAAAACTAAAGTATTTTGAATGTATCGTATCACTGTAAACCTCCAAAACATCCCTGTGTCTAGCATAATCTTCATTTTCTTTATTTGTTTCTTGAACAGAACAAATAAAAGTGTTATGCTCTCATAACTTGACTAGAATAAACCTTCTTGCTCTTTAATTTGGAATTCTTCTAATGTAGAAAATAGGAATATGGCTAAAGTACAATATATTATTTTAAACAGGTTCTATCTGTTTAGAAAAATAAAGGATTTAAGCTAGACATTTAAAAGCTGTGTGTGTTATTATAATTATCTTCTGTACCAATCATTACTTCTCATTGTTTGTATGCTTAATTTTTAAATCCCTTGAAAAGGAATCTTTTTATTCCCACTAGTTTGTGTCAATATCATCTCTAGTGAACACCAACACTTAATCTCATGTCCTTCTAATGCATTATCAACACTACTGTCAGACAGATGTTCCTGAAATATAGATTGGATTTTGCCACTATCCAGTTTAAAAGCTTCAAGTGGCACCACATAGTCTCTGGGATAAAATTTTAATATAGTGAAGCTGCCTTCATGATGCATTGCTATCTTGTTCTAAGTTGCTGTTTGTAATTGGCTTTTGCAGACTTCACACTGGCTCCAGCAACAGCAAAAGCAGCAACATGGCCCTAATACGGCTCCAAATAACTCTAGTTTCTACATGCTATTCATTACTTGACTTGCAGGATCAATACTAATTCATCTTTATTTCCCTCTCAAGCATTTCCTGAATTACCTTTCCATACTATTATTGGCTATGATTCTGTAAGCCCAAATCCATTATGAATGCTAATAGTTACCTATGGTTTGGACTGAAGTGTCTTCCAGGATACCAGATATAATTATCCAAGCTCCATTGCCAAGAATTTACCATAGATTATATTTTCAAGTATGAATTCATATTTATAAGATAAGTGAGGAAAAGTGTGTATATGTATATATATGAACATATACACATATTTATATATTCATTCTCATCCATCTTTATTATTTTACCCATTTATTTTTTAAAAAATAATAATCATGACCCTTCACCTCCACTAGCTTGGAAATCATTATGTTTCCTAGAAAGGCTAGAACCTCATTATAATCTACATGCGATAATTCCAATTGGAGAGAAGACTTTTGTAAGGCACCATACAAATCTATTTTTCCAGTTTTGTTATCAATATGTATATTAAAGAATTAGAAGATGGATTGATAGTTTAAAGCAATTGCCTTGAAAGCATAAGGACATCAGTTCAATCCCAGGTAAGGGAAATAAAAATGTGACATGTTGGGAAAGTTTATAATCCTAAAAGGATTACTGGGAAGAGAAAGAGGGAAGCAGAAAGAAGCAAATTGTTGGTGCTTGTTGCCCAGTCTTTCTAAACTAATGTACCTAGGTTTCTAGTAATGAGAATTATTTTCTCAAAATAAAGTATAAAGGATTCACTAGGAGTAATATCAGAGAATGTCCTTACACACACACACACACACACACACACACATATACACACACACACACTTACACACACTCACACACATACTTATATACATACACACACACTTACACACACTCACACACATACTTATACACATACACACACACTTACACACACTCACACACACTCACACACATACACACACACACAAACACACACACACACACGCACACACACACACACACAGAATCCACAACCATACCCATATGCAATATCTAATAACATACAAACATGGATACTCATTAATGCACAAGTGAATTTTAAATATATATCCACTAGTACACACTATATACTAGTAATTATTCAATATGTATATATGCTTGAAATAATATAGACTATTTTTGCATTAATATTTGAAACCAGACAAATGGTTACTTAATGTTCCATTCTCTAGTGTAATTTTTATATAACATAGATCTTTGGTTTTGGTACAGATAAAAGTTTAAGGTAGAAAACCCAAGAAATCTAACCCAAGGCAAAAGTCGATACCAATTAACAATGGACTATCTGACCACTTTGTAGTGTACCAATTCAATATAATGTATTTATCATAATGATTGACATGACACATAAGTTGACTGCGCTTTTGAGAAGTCCATGTTCATTTCTGACTTTAGAAGGGTAGGTTCACAATAGTATCAACAACTATCCTTCCTCAAAAGGCAAAACATATTTCTTAAACATTGTTCCCTGGATCCATTGCTCAAATGCTATACAGGTTTAGATATCTCTGCAAAAGATTTTAAAAATAGCCATTTTCTCTCTCTTCTTCAGAGCATCCTCTAAATTATCAATTGTTCCCTATTCAATAGGACAGTCTATTTCTACTGTGCTAGCAGCAGAGGTCTCTTCAACAAGAGGGGTATAATATGTGTATCCAGCCTGACACTATGATACCATTGGACTTGAGAAATACATAGTTTATATATCAAAAAATTTCCCTGCAGAAAGTATTTGGGATTTTGACTCTTAAGGAAATATGTGTTAAGATTTTTTTCTTTGCTTTAGTACATATTTTTTTTATTAATTTCAATGGTCTGAAATCATGGAAGGACAGGAGACCCAGACAGCCAAAGTCACACTCAAGAACTTTAAAACAACTGTGTAAAGTATTATCATTTCCCAATATGTTATATAATGAGCTATAGAAACAGAAACAGCCTGATGCTTGCAGAAACAAGTACATTAACTAATAAAATAGAATTAATTACTCAC
Organism: Montemys delectorum; assembly: GCA_019843815.1. NCBI lineage: Eukaryota > Metazoa > Chordata > Mammalia > Rodentia > Muridae > Montemys > Montemys delectorum. Next base: position 26,420 of record JADRCD010200610.1, on the reverse strand, counting down.
ATAAAAGCTTTCATATACAACCATCTGCTTTTTTAAAAAAAAAAAAAAGGACAAAGTACATACTACATGAAAGACATCATCATCAACAAGATTTGGTACTAGCCTAAAAGGATAGTAATATATAGAAGAATGAAATTCACACTTTATTTTTATCCTTCATAAAACTTCAAATATGTAAAGGACCTCAACCTAAGACCTAATACACTGAATGTGATACACAGAATATGCTTGAATTTATGGTCAAAAGAACAGGATCCCATAGCTACCCAGGGAAGTTATAATAACAATTGAAGAAAGAGTCCTTGGGAAACTAAAAAGTCTGTATTGTAATGAGCACCATCAATGAAATACAGAGGCAGACAAAAGAAAAGGGAAGGTTCTTCCTCAGCTCTACATCAAGCAGAGACTTAGTATCTACAATATACAAAGAGTTCAAACTAAACATCAAGCTTGGAATACTCAAGATATAATTCACAGACCACATGAGCTCAAAAAGAAGGAAGACCAAAGTGTGGGTGCTTCAGTCCTTCTTAGAAAAGGTAACAAAATACTCATGGAAGCAAATACAGTGACAAAGCATGGAGCAGAGACTGAAAGAAAGGTCATCCAGAGACTGCTCCACCTGGGGATCTATTCCATATACAGTCACCAAATGCAGACAGTATTGTGGATGCTAAGAAGTGCTTGCTAATAGGAACCTGTTATATCTGTCTCCTGAGAGGCTCTCCCAGTGTCTGGCAAATACAGAGGTGGATGATCGCAGCCAACCATTGAATTGATCATAGGGTCCCCAGTGGAGGAATTAGAGAAAAGACTGAAGGAGCAGAAGGGGTTTGCAACCAATAAGAACAATATCAACCAACCAGACCCCCAGAGCATTCAGGGACTAAACCTCCAACCAAGGAGTACAAATGGATGGACCCATGGTTCTAGCTACATATGTACCAGTGGATGGCCTTGTTGGGCATCAATGGGAAGAGAAGCCCTTGGTCCCCTGAAGGCTCATCCCATGAAGGCTCAATGCCCCAGCGAACGGGAATGAGTAGGTGGTTCGATGAAGATAAACCCTCATAGAAAAAGGAGAAGGAGGGATGGCATAGGGGATTTCTGGGGAGCAATGGGGGAAAAGGGATAACATTTGAAATGTAAATAAATAAAATATCCAATAAAAAACAAAACAAAAGAAAAAAGACATTATAGAAACAAATTGAAGAAAACACCAGGATTTGAAAAGATCTCCCACATTCATTAATCAGTAGGATTGATATTATGAAAGTGGCCATCCCACCAAAAGCAATCTACAGATTTCCAAAAGTTATTCAAAGAAATAAAAAAAAAAAGCAATTCTCAATTTCACGCAGAAACACAAAAAGTCCAGGAAAGCTAAAAACAATGCTGAAAAATAAAAATTAAAGCTAAAAGCTACTGGAGATATAACAATCACTCTTTCAAGTTATACTACAGAGATATAATAACAAAAACAGACACATTGATCAATTAATTAAATTGAAAACCCAACATAAGTCTGCATAACTGTGGTCACCTGATTTTTTTTTTATAAAGAACTAAAAGAAAGGCTAGCATCTTCAACAATTGGTACTGATCAAAGTGGATGACTGTAACAAGAGTACAAACAGATCTATGCATACCCCCCTCCACAAACCTCAATTCCAAATAGATCAAAGACCTCAACATTAAAACAGATACACTGGGTTGGTGAGATGGCTCAGTGGTTAAGAGCACCAACTGTTCTTCCAAAGGTCATGAGTTCAAATCTGAGCAACCACATGGTGGTTCACAGCCACCCTCAATGACATTTGATGTCCTTCTACCTGCAGACAGTTACAGTGTAGTTATTTATAATAATAAATAAATCTTTGGGCTTAAGCAACCAGGGTTGACCAGAGCGAGCAGAGGTCCTAAAAGTCATTTCCCAACAACCAGATGAAGGCTTACAACTATCTGTACAGCTACAGTGTGTACTTATATACATAAAGTAAATAGATAAATCTTAAAAAATAACCCAGATACACTAAACCCAATAGAAGAAAAAGTGGGGAATAATTGAGCACATTGGCACAGGAAAGGCATTTCTGAACAGAACAGAAAAGATCTTTACAAGTTACGTATCTAAATAGAAATTTAATGTGGATAGATAGGTAGATAGATCGGTAGGTAGATAGATAATAAATAGATAGTAGATAGAGACACTTTCACATGTATATACACATTCTTTATATATACACATACATATATGTATGCATATATAAAAATGATAGATACATTTATATATGTGTGTATATATACATTCTCTATGTATATATATATACATACATATATACACATATATATGTATACATTCACACACACATATATAAACATTATATATAGAGAGAAATTATACACACACACATATATATGTATATATATATAAACATTATATATATAGAGAGAAATAAAAACAATGAACCTCAAGAAAACAAATAACTCAATGGAATAATGAGGTCCAGAAATAAGCAGAGAGTCCTCAAAAACACAAGTGGCTGTGAAACACTTAAAAAAAATGTTCAACATCAGCCAGGCAGTGGTGGCGCACGCATTTAATCCCAGGCAGGCATATTTCTGAGTTCAAGGCGAGCCTGGTCTATGGAGTGAGTTCCAGGACAGCCAGGACTACACAGAGAAATCTTGTCTCAAAAAACAACAACAACAACAGAAAAAACAAAAAATGTTCAACATCTTTGACCCTCAGGGAAATGCAAATCAAAGCTACTTTGAGACTTCATCTTGTACCAGAATGAATCACCAAAGTTAATAAAACAAATGACAGCACACGTTGGTGGTGACTGTGCTGGAAAATGGGAACACTCATCCACTGCTCGGCGGAGTACAAACTTGTACAGACATTGTGGGAATAAGTATGGCAGTATTTCAGGAGACTGGGAATCAATTTACCTCAAGATATACACTGCTCTTGGGAATATATATTAAAATCTCTACATACGACTACAAAGACATTAGCTCATCCATATTTGTTGCTGCTCTATTCATAATAATCAGAAATTGGAAACATCCTAGATGTCTACCAATTGATGAATGGATAATGAAAATATGTTACATTTATGCAATGCAATGTTATTTCAGCATTAAGAAAAAAATGATGTTATGAAATTCACAGGTAAATGGACGGAGTTGGAAAAGTTATTATGAGATCAGTGCCTTGTCCAGTCCCCACCAGAGAAGCTTTCTCTTGCAATAGATGGGAACTAACACAGAGACTCATACCTGTATGATGTATAGAGAGTGGGAGGCTTTGACATATTTAGTCCTAAATGTGTTGACTTCATGAAACCCCTCCCTTCAAGGCTCAGGAATCTACAAAGAAGAGGAGTCAGGAAGGCTGTAAGAGCCAGAAGTGATGACTCCAAAGAAAGAGTATCTTTCAGGACAGCTAGACTTAATGTATGGACGAACTCTGAGAGACTGTGGCAGCATTCTTCTGCACAGATTCAAGCCAGATGGAATTCTCAGCTTTGTGAGGAGAAATAGTCACATGCTCCCACTCCTAAGCCTGAAGCTATGTGCAAGTGATGCCTGCTGACAGAGGGAACATCATTTTCTCCAGGGCAGCCATACGTAAGTGCAAATTAAAAATAATTTGAAATGTATTTTTACAGCATCCAAGACAACTATGATAAAATAAAAACAAATGATGATAAATAGTCGGGGTATGGAGAACCTGTAGGTTCTTCACTATTCTGATATTTATTTTGTGTTTTCCTATGTGCATTATAAGTCCAGTATTGTTTTATCATTATTGTATGATATCATCAACAACATTTCCAATGAAGAAAGCAATAATTTTCAAAGCATTGCTTTGGGATGTTCCTATTCATCAAACAAAATATAACTAAGGAAAAATATCATTGAATATGAGTATTTGTTTAACATGAGGGACTCTATTTACTAATGGCCTTTTCTCCAAAGCTTTTTTAGCTCCATGTGAGTTCTTTGAAGCTAGGAAAGCAAGAAGTCTGAAAAATTAAAGCTTAAGGCAATTTATTTTGTCAATATCTATTAAAAACAGCTCTAGATAATTTTAGAGTGATGACTTTTCATTTTAACGAAATTTTCTCTTCTCTCTTTTTTTTTAAAGACAAAGTTTCTCTGTGTAGCTATGTCTGTCCTGGAGCTCGCTCTGTAGACCAGGATAGCCTTGAGCTACATGATCTGCCCTTCTCTGTCTCCCAAATGCTGAGGTTAAAGGAATATGCCACTACCACTCAGCTGTGATTTTTTTCTGACCTTAAAATTATAGCTATAAGCAACCACATGTCTGTCAGCCATCAAGTACTATACACAAACTACAAAACTAAAAAAAAAAAAAAAATACTGTGAAGTACCCATTTTACCTGCATTAAAATCAACCTATATTCTAATAATATAGATCCAAGATTGTCCATGAATTGTTAGCTTCCAGATATTTGTCATGTGTTTGATCTTCTCACTTGTTATATACTATACTGCTTAATAATGAGTCCTAACATTCACAAGTCCTCAACTTTTATTTTCATCCCGATTGATTTTTTTAATCTGAAGGGGACCCAGTCTGATTTATGTTATACCTGTTATACAAAATTCCCAATATATCCTAGCAGGCTGTACTAAAGGTAATAAAAATTGCAAGTCATCTATCTCAAACTACCTTAGTAATGAAAGCTCATTTCAGAGAACAGGATAGATAAGATATTGATCCTGGTAAAAGACAATGTATGCCCAACTCAGGGGCTGGTAATAGAGTGGGTGGAATTAGAGAGGCTGGCTGTCACCACAAATAACCCAAATCTGCTCAGGAGCTCAGGTGCCTCCTAGGTGTGTGAAACTTTTAAGTAGGAGGAACTTAAAATAAATGTCAGCGTCATGCAAAGCAGAATGAATGTAAGGGGAGTATCATTATTTAATCAGAGTGCAGACACTTGATTCACCTCCTCAGTTAAGAACAGCTCAAGCTCCTATCTATATAACATAGCAAATCTAGCTAACTTCCATCCTCATTATTTGGCTAAGGAGTCTTAGGCTTTTGTTTCTTTACTTTGTTGACTGTCATCATATTTAACATATTTACCAGCCCATTGTTGAAAAATGAATGAGAAAGAAACATTTTCTGATTTCCAGGTTTTTAAAACTTGTGTTCCAGCAGAGAAGACAAAAAGGAAGCCAAAGCTTACCAGTGCAATGAAATTTTATATAGTTAAAATTTAAAACATGTAATAATCTTATAGTGTCATCGAGGAGAAAGAACAATAAATGGGAAAAAATGCTTAGGTAAATGGAATGTATTTATATGTGGGCTTGTCAAGGGAAGTCCACTTGGAGATTGTGATATTAAAGCAGAGAATTAAAGGAAGTGAGTCTGTAGCCTTATTGGATTTAGACATGAAAACCTCAACTGAGGAAAACCAGCTGCAGGTCAATCTTCTGGATAAAAATGATAGGCATGGCTGGTGATGCAGCCCAGGGGTAGAGCATTTGCTTAACTTCTGTGGGGCCATGTTGAATTGGATATAACGTCTTACAGTGATTTAGATACTGAATAAGTCAGAGTTTTGTGGATATCTTATGGAATTTTGGATTTTATGAATATGATTGAAAGGCCAATCATATTTAAGACGTGGGCACTGAGTAGAAAATAACAGTCCTTTTAATAGGCATTCTTTGGCTGATCACAAGTTGCTAAATGGAAAACTGTTGAGTCCTTTATCATGACTATTTAACTGGTATGTTCTGAAGCCATCAGAAGCAGTTATTTGAGAGTGAGCTTATAGTAAGGGATTTAAATCCACATAACTCATAGTAATCACCTTCTTAGTTGTATAGTCTTCTCAGCACTTGCTCACAATAAAATATATATTGATCACTTTGCCTTACATTATTTTTTAATCCCAAATTTACCAAGTCTGTAGTTATACCCTAATTCCTCTGATATGCTTTTGTACCATGGTAAATTTACTGTATATTTTATAACTTTAACATTACATTTTAAGTTCAGAGAAAGAAAGCCAGGTACTAAACCAAGAGTTCCATTTAGCTAACTTAAGAGAAGCATTCTTTTATAGTTTTTATGTTGTCAGAATGAAAATGATCAGATTGTGCCACCGTGTTTCAAGACAGTTTTCTCATCACTTGATTTTAACCAGCTAAAGTTCTTTTTTTATATTGTACAATGTGGATCGAAGCTTTGTTCTTATTGTAGGTATTTTTGTATCTGACTAACTTAGATACACAATATGTGACAATATAAGTAAGCATGTTGGAATCCTTGTCAGAAACACTTTGTTCTCTGAAAGCACCTTTTCTGCAACATTCTATTTCGTTCCTTATGGTGATTTCCTATAAGAAAGATAATAAAAATTTTTTAGTTAATAAAGAAGTTGAGGAAATCAAGCAAGAATACTGCAGACATTATCCAAGCTAGGCATATAAATATTATGTGTTATTTATTTGAGCACTTTGAGAATGAAATATTGCCTATCATGAGAGCAATCAAAATAATTCTCATGTAATTTACAAAAAGTATACAATATCTTGAACTTAGAGATAGTAATTGATGCTTTTATAGAGATATTGTAAAATTAAATAAGAATTCTAATGACATAATCTAACTGATAGTTAAAAGATAATTTATAAAAGGAAGACATTCATTTGGCTAATAGTTACAAAGAATTTCAGTTTACACAATACTGCTAAGACAGTTATACTCTTTTTATTAAAAAATATATTTGTAAATTAGTACTTTTAAGCACATGCATGGTATTATTATGTAAAAGTTGACGGCTTATACTTTCAGAAGGTTGTAAAAAAAATCACTTTATATTCAGAAAGACTGTGTCCATGAGTAAAACTTACTGGCTTCACTTCTAAATTACTGTTTGCATCTTATTCTCTGTGTCTGTATGAAATAAAAATCTGTTTCTCTAGTTGCCAAATGTTTTACTGGCCTAATGTAGATAACGTAAGACACTTTCCAGAACATTGCAATGCGCTGAAGAGCTGTAACAGCCATGCAAATGTTTCATGGTCATTCACCTCTCCTATCAGCTCTCTTCTCACGGATTTCATGACTATCTTTCGTTTAGTTTTATTAGTGATCCTTCAGCTCTCTGGGTCCTGACTTTTCATTCAGTTAGCAGAACCTAATAACTGTGTGCATTTTCCCACTTTTTATAAGTTTAAAGGTGATCTGTTTCAGAAGGTCACCAAGAGGGCCACTTACTGAATATATTTGACTCGGAATCTCCTATATTATTACTCATTTTTTTCACTTGTCATAATGTTCACAGTTTCATTTTCTTTATTCCCTTAAAACTGTTGCGTAGAATGTTTTAAGGACCTTCATTTCTGAATGCCTGATTGAGAGAGATTAATTAAAATGTTTAATTATCCAATGTGTAAGTAGCAAAATATTATGGTTTCCTCTTCAGTTTCAGGTAACTTAACTTACAGATAATATAGAAAATATGTACTCAGAAGTATATAATCAATCTACTTAAAGGTACAAACACAAATTAAAGTGTCAGTGATTCTTTAGAGTTGTTGAGAAAAAGAAAGATAAATTAAAATAAAGGAGAGTATCAGTGAGCAATGTTTGAAAAGGACACAGATAATTTTGCATATGCCTAGGAATGATTTTGCATTTACTTTTACAAACATCATGTTAAAAGTGAAACTGGTATTTTTACTCAACATATCTAGTCTGTGTAAATATAAGAAGGTTTATAGTATAATATAAGTTAACTCTATTTGACATAACATCTGTTTTGTGCAACTACTCATAATAATCCGCATAAATATGTGAGGCTAGCTCCCTAAGGATTTATATTTAATAGGTAGTTGTTGCTGGAGAAGAGGAAGTCACAGTGTTCAGGGCTCAGTTACTAGTTATCCTCCATGCATGCTTTTGTAGACAATATTGATTAAAGACACCTGGACTTAAACACTCAAGCCATGAAAACAGAAGAGACACCTGCCATAGGAATATAACAGGTCTAAAAACATAATTGCAATGATTATGGTCAAAGAAAGAGAGCTTTGTAATAATAAAGTTGAGATGAAGATTGGAATTTTTTAAGGTGCCCAGATTTCTTGAAACTAATTTAAGAAAACAAAATTTGTGACCCAAACACTGGAGTTTTTAATTGATGATAAGATTTATGAAGACAATATTCAGAATATCTATTTTCTCATTCTCCTTTTAACATTATGATAGCAAAAACGATGCCAAATATATTTATTGATTTATTTTTAAAATTCATTCATTTAGAGCCTGGAAAGATGGTTCAGCAGTTAAGACCATCTACTGCTCTTGAAGAAGCACTGAGTTTAGTTTTCAGGATACATAATGTTCTCAAATACCTCAACTCCAGCTCTAGGGAATTCTCCACCCTCTTCTGACCAAGACAACCTGCATCATTTATGTGTAACTTTGGTTAGTTTTTTTTTTTTCTTTTATGATTTTAGCTGGCACATGCACACACAGACACATCGATACCTTCTCCAATTAGGTTTCAAAGCTGAAGTTAGGATCCTTAAGCAATAACAATACTAAAACAATAATTTACAGAGTTAAATACCTTGCCCAGGAAATGTCTTTTTGCAAGCCTTCTAAAAATACTGTGGGATATAAAAAAAAAAGCTACAGGAATGTTCATAGGCATAAGAGACAATCTACGACATCATATACTTCTTTATATAATCTGCCATCGAACATTTGAAACTGTGTCAAATACTGACCCTGAATTTACATTTAGATTTTAATACAAGTAGACAGTTAGCCTCTAGAAGAAAGCTTATATGTAGAGCCAAAAGTAAATAGCATAATAGTACTTTGAACATGAAACACTCATTGAGGTACCATTATGATGGTATTTTGGCTGAAATAATTTGCCATTTTATTGTGAACATACAACTTATTGTTTAAGACTACTCTTAGCCACATTAAATAGCATATATTTTTAAATGAAAAATTAATTTTGTCTTATTATACAATAAATATCATCAGAAATCACCTAAAGGAATTTCAGATATAGGTGGTTTATAAGTTTTTATAAACTTGTATATTTATATTTTTATAAATATATTTATATTTATACAGCTACTATGATTCTTGAGTTTATACCACAAATGTAGCCAACCTGGGTGTGTGAAACTTGTAGATGCAATATTTAATACAATACAAAAGTCAGAAGCTGTCAGCTATCTGAACCTTTCTGAAATTTTTGCCTTTGGTCACTTGTTCTCAAACTGCCCTCCAGAGGAGTCATAGCATAGCCTGGTGTTTTTTATTTTTATTTTTATTTTTTTTAACAAGCACAGACATGAGTATTTTTCACAATGTCTGATGTGATAAAGGCATGTTGACAGTTGCATGAATGAGACACAGCAACAGCAGAGCAGGGTTCAGTGCTGTGAAACGCAGTGGACAGAGGTGAGTACAGAGGGAGGAAAAAAGCTGCCCACAGACAATGAGGAATTATGTAAGTCTCAGAGGAACCAGTTGCCCTGTAGCAACTCGTTGTCTAAACCCATGAAGAAAACAGAAATCATCTTTTACTCTGATCTGCAACCTGGCAACAGCTTTCAAGAACTTTTCTTTTCTCCCCTTGAAATGTATGCTCTCAGAAGCTTTGTCAACTATATTTATCAATTTCGTTTTCCCTAGGTAATTACTTTTTTAATTTATTTATTTATTTATTTATTTATTATTTTATACTTCATATTTTATTCCTCACACCTCCAGTCCACCCATCTACAGCTCCACATCTCATACTTCCTCCTCATTCCCCTATCTCCATGTGGATGTCCCTCTCTACCCCACCTGACCTCTAAACTCCCTGGGGCCTCCATTCTCCTGAGGGTTAGGTGCATCACTGAATGAAAACAGACCCAGCAGTGCTCTACTTTATGTTTGTTGGTGGCTTCATATGAGCTAATGTTTGCTGCCTGTTTGGTGGTCCAGTGTTTGAGAGATCTCAGGGGTCCAGATTAATTGAGACTGCTGGTCCTCCTGCAGGGTCGCCCTCCTCCTTAGCTTCTTTCAGCCTTCCCTAATTCAACCACAGGGGTCAGTTGCTTCTGTCCATTAGTTGGGTGCAAATATCTGTATTTGACTCTTTCAGCTGCTTGTTGGATCTTTCAGAGGGCCCTTTTTGTGAGCTCTTTATGTCCTCAGTAATAGTGTCAGGCCTTGGGACCTCCTCTTGAGCTGGATCCCACTTTGGGCCTGTCACTGGATCTTCTTTTCCTCCGAGTTCTCTGCATTTCCATCCCTACAGTACTTTCAGACAGGAACAATTATGGGTCAGAGTTGAAACTATAGGATGGCAACCCCATCCCTCACATGATGGGAGGTGGGCTCTATAAGGATCCTCTCCCTACTGTCTGACATTTCATCTAAGGTCCCTTCCCTTTGAGTCCTGAGAGTCTTTCACCTCCCAGATCTCTGGTACATTCTGGAGGGTCCCCCGAACCTCCTGTTTCCTGAGGTTGCCTGTTTCCATTTTTTCTGCTGGCTCTCAGGGCTTCAGTCTTTTTCCCTCATCCAATGCCAGATCAGGCCCCCCTCTTCTCCCCCATTGCCCTCCCTTCCCCCATTCACTTTCCCTCCCAGGTCCTTCCCTCCCTCCCCACTTGTGATTGCTTTCTTCTTCCTTCAAAGTGGGAATTATTGACCCAATGCTACTATGCCTGTCTGCCATTCTCATTTTACACACTGTCAGGAGTCCATTAGTCTGTGCTGCGTAAATATTCCTGGATAGTTATCCATGAACTGATGAAAATATTTCCCTTTAGTAGACCCTAGATTACATGAATACAATGTGAAATGACCTTCACAACCTCCACAAAGTTTGATAAGGTAAAATAAATGTGGCCTTCACTGTTTTAATGTCTAAGGTAGCTCCTATCACAAGTTTGACACTGCTAGTTACCAAGGTTTTTCATTCCTCTTTGTTTCAATCCTGTTCATAATGAACATCTGGGAACTGTAAGACCAACAAGTAAAAAAAGCCATCTGTACATTTTTTTTGCATTTTGTATTTACTAGCATAAAATCTACATTCAATTTTCAATCTAAATTAGATTAAAAAAAAAAAAAAACTCAGGAAGCCTGCCAAGTACAAAGAACATTTTCAATGACTATATATCTTCCACCCTTGAGCAACTATCATTTGGTAGTGGACAAAATTTTAAAACAAACAGCAAAATATGAAAAACATGCCTAATGATGATTATTAAAATTACAGCATCAAGCAGTTTTCTTGCTCTGTCAGTATGATCTGGCATGTCTATATATACCCAGTAATGTTCACACAATCAAAAAATCGCCACCTGATATATTTCAGACACAACCCATTAAGCAATACTGATTATCAATGGATGACCACATGCTTCAATTGAGGATAAAAGAGGAGGAAGCAGATTAAATTTATCACAGTGACACTGCTCAAATTCAGTTTCATACAATGCCTCAATGCTTAATCGTGTGTCACACAACACAGCTTCCATCAATTTTCTCTGATAAATCAGCCTCTTCATTTGCATTTCTACCACTGTGCACAGCATACAAAACACAGGGCTTGTAAACAGTGCATAGGAGACCTTGGCCAGTTTTAACTCTCAGGGCTTTTTAACATCACTATGTCTAGAAATAAGTACTTTAAACTGCTTCAATTTTTCTATATGTAACTATAAAATTCAGCTATTTGTTTTCCTATGTCTTTATGCCATTTATCCTTAACCAATAATGACAAAACCTTAGTGAATTAATGCAAAAAGAAAAAAAAAACCCTGCTGACAGGGTGTTACAGTACTTGTTAAATGTAGATTGATGTGAAAATATACACATAGGCTAAATAAATTTCATCACCATGAAAGGAAATTTGGTTTTAAAATAGAGAGGTGGCGTTTTTATGCCACTTTTGTCCTATACCACCCTCATTAAATCACTTCCCAACATGAACCTTTCTTAATCTTGAAAGACACTTTTTTTTCTCATTCTAAATGCATCTAACATTATTTGATGAAGAAGGACCAAACGAGAAAATAAGTTAGCACTGTAAATGATTAAGATTTATTTAAGGAACAGCAGAATCTCAAAGTTTAGAGAGAGGATCTCAGAGCACAGAGTATATAGTTTAAGTGAAAGATGAAATAGAAATTCTAGGGCAGATTACGATAGAATTGGTGCAGAATTTTGGAAAGCGAAAAGGCAGTGAATGTTAACCTTATACAAAGAAGGTATTGTTCTCTTTGCAGAAGCAAATAGGACAGAAAAAAAATATTTTAAAAAATATTTAGAGCAAGTGTATAAACAGTTTGCACGTTGGAGCTATGAAGCATTCATCTAATGCAAGGAAAGGATGGGTAGACAAATTCAGTAGCAGCAGGGAAGACAAGAAATAGCCAAGATTGCTTTCAGATCCTCTGTTAATAGAGCACGCCTCTGATTTAAATGAGAAGCACTATGTGTTCTCAGATTGTGACAGGCATTTTGATAAAATGTCTGAAAAAACAGTTGGTACCAGAGTCTCAAGAAATAAATCTAACCAAACTTCTTGAAATTAATTAACACATGCGATAAAATAATAGCTAGAAGCATTATAAAATGTGCCACAAGTAATTATGATTGATATCCAAAATTGAAAGCTGTATTTCTCAAAGATATTAGTTTGATTTTACAGAAAAGCACAGATTATTATGGTAGAGTGTGGAAATAAGTGAGCAGATGTTTTATAATTTTAAAGTAAATAGAAAATTCAAGAAATTAAAAGCCATTAGTCAATTGCTACTACTTTTAAATAAAAAAGTAAAGAAAAATACAGTGTATACTTTGTTGTAATTGTAGTCTGGATACTTTTATTTAGTATCAAAGACAGATTTCCAGGATAGACAAAGAATTATAAAATTCAATAATATTTATTGAACTTGTACATTCTATTTATTAATTTCCTTGTACATAAAGATGTGGAATGAGAAATTAAGATGAAAGGGGAATATTCCCGAGAGACAGAAGACAGAGGAGAGAGACAGACACACACACACACACACACACACACACACACACTCACGGAGAGAGAGAGAGAGAGAGAGAGAGAGAGAGATCGCAGGTATCATAAAAGTCAATATAAACTTCCTTCAAACTTGGTAATTCACCAAATAGCTACAAGCTATTCTAATTTCTCATCTGGAAAATGGCCTCTGTTTTCCTATAAATTCCATATTTACTTCTATTTTTTACTACTTATTGCTAATTATTTTTAGCTTTTCAGCTAAACCAATGCTTTTTCATTTCCTTTTTACGCTTTGTTTCGAAAAATGCCAATTTTGAAGAATACAAGTTATGTATGCTTAAGAAGCCAAACACGTTGATTTTTACTTCCTGGATGTTATGAGGAAGAAGGATAGAATGAGGTATCTTTAAGCCTCGCATGATTAAAAGTTATTTGAGAAATAAAATGAAAACCTCTCTGAGACACATAGTTACATTAAATTCATTTCTTCATTGGAGATAGTAATTCAAGAATAATAAACACAAGCTAAGTATTGTATCTCATAACATTCATCCTTAACCCTCACGTTATTCGGGGTTAGGACACTTTTTAAAAATACTATTATTGCCAAGTTCCTTCTAGGAAAGCTCTGCATAATATGTATTTTTTATATGTTATTTGTAATTTCATTTGAATATCTCCAGATAGCAAAACGTTTCTAAATGACTAGGTCATGGTTCAAGTTCCTTGGGTGTAATTTCTTTCTCTATTTCTCCACCACTAAAACAGGAACACAGGTTGCCATGAAGCAACCATCAGAGCTGTTACAGATATGCCTGAAATGTACAGGAGGTGCACATTGTTGACATGAAGACTGGCATGTATTATTTCCTTTTATCATTTGAAAATACTGCTTTTAAAACAAGAAATGCAGACTTTACAGGGAAGAGAATTAAACACACTAGAATCTTTAACATTTCCTATGATTTATTGGGAAATACATCTTGGATAATCTTCATTGTTCTCTAGAAGAATATTAGACATTATCAATCCAAAGGGAGATAGCTGTTCACATTTGTACTATCTGAAAACTGTATTGAGTGTTTTTTCTATCCATGCATTTTATGCCATAGTCATGACAAAGTGTTTGTTTTGTTTTCCTACCATGAAGTCTAACTTTTTTTAATTCACTTTGCATCCTAATATCAGCTCCCTCACCTCCTCCCAGTACTTCTTCACACATAAGGTCCCCTTGTTCCTCACTACATTTAGAAAGGAGAACACCCTCTAATAACACCTCACCCTAACCCCTGACACACACACACACACACACACACACACACACACACACACACACACACACCAGATCTCTGCAGAACATGGCACATCCTCTCCTTCTAAGTCTAGAATAGGGAGTCTATCCTAAGAAACAGGATCCATGGTCAAGCAGGCACAGATTCAGGATTCAAGGACAGCCCTGCTACAGTTGTTGGGGATGTCACATGAATACCAAGATGCTCATCTGCAACATATATGCAGGGGGCCTAGCTTCATCCCATGTTAATGCTTTGGTTGGTGGTTTAGTCTTTGGGAGCCCACAGATTAGTTAACTCTGCTGGTCTTTGAGTAGAGTCCCTGCCCTCTTTTCATGCCTCGATCCTTCTCTGAACTCATCCACAAGATTCTCTGAGCTCCATTTGTCTGGCTGTGGGTCTCTGCATCTCTTTCCATTGGCTGATAGGTGGAGCTTCTCAGAGGCCATATACACTAGGTTCCTATCTGCAAGCATATTAGAGTATAATTAATGGTGTTGGGGATTGGGATGGGTCTCAATTTGGGACAGTCATTGGTTGGCCATTCCCTCCAACCTCCTTCATCTTTATTATTGTACATCCTAGAGGCAGGTCACATTTGTGGTAGAAGGTTTTATCTCTGGAAATCCTACCTGTCCATAAGAAGTAGCCATTTCTGGATCCATATTCCCCAGTGCTAGAAGCCTCAACTTGAGAGTCATACCCATATACTCTCTGGGAAAGGTCTCTGGCTTATCCTAGAGATTGTTCCACCCACATTTCTCTTTCATCTGCTCTCCCTACATCTTATTACTCCCCCTTCACCCTACTGCCCCATCCTCTCCTTACCCAGTTCTTTCCTTCCATCAACCTCCAATATATGCTTTGTTTTCCCTTTTGAAAAAAATCTCAACCATATACCCCTGTGCCCTCCTAGTTATTTGGCTTATTTGGATCTATTGATTCTGGCATGTTTATGCTGTGCTTTATGGCTAATACCCAAGTGTAAGTGAGTACATACCATGTATATCCTTTTGAGTCTGGGTTAACACACTCAGGATGATATTGTCTAGTCCTATACATTTGTCTGTGAAATTCATGATGTCCTTGTTTTTCATCGCTGAATAGTATTCCATTGTGTAAATGAACCTCATTTTTTATATCCAGTCTTCAGTTGAGGGGCATCTAGTTTGTTTGTAGTTTCTGGCTTTTATGCTGTTATGAACACAGGTGAACAAGTGTCCTTGTGGATGGTGGATCATATTTTAGACATATGCCAGCAGTAGTATAGCTGACAATGTAGAACTATTCCCATATTCCAAGAAACTACCAAATTGATTTCCAGAATGGTTACTTAAGTTTGTACCCACACCAGCAGTGGATGAGTGTTGCACTGCAATATTATCAGTATGTGTTTTTCTTAGAGTTTTTTTTTTTATCTTAGCCATACTGATAGATGAAAGGTGAACTCTCAGAATCCTGTTGATTTCCATTTCCATGATGACTAAGGACGTTGAACATTAATTTGGGTGCTTCTTAGACATTCTAGATTCCTCTGAAGTGGAAACTTCAGGTTTCTTTGGAATGTCAGTGGTGTTGGATTGTGATTTGCTGGGGCAAAGACATAAAGTAGTGTGTTCCTTTAGTGGACACAGGTGAAATGCTAAGCAGACTCATGAGGGGCATTTCCTGAAGCAGGCATAAAGTGAAAGAACCTTTTGCTAAAGCAAGTATGTGAAAGGACAAGTAATGAAGGATTCTTTGCTTTGATAAAAGAAAGTTACATTCCTCTTTTGAGAATTATGCTTAGCTATGTATCTCATTTTTAATTGTCCAACTTCTTGAGTTCTTTATATATATTGCATATTAGCCCTCTGTCAGATGTAGGTTAGTAAAGATAGTTTACCAATACTAGGCTGTCATTTTTTCCTGGTGATGGTATCCTTTGACTTATAGAAGTGTTTCAGTTTCATGAGGTCCCATTTACAAATTCTTGACCTTAGTGTCTAAGGCACTGGTGTTTTGTTCAGGAAGTTGTCTCTAGTACCAAGTTTAAGGCTTTTTCCACTTTCTTCTTTAATAGTTTAAGTGTGTCTTGTTTTATGCTTCGGTCTTTGATCCATTTTGACTTGAGTTTTTGCAGCGTGATAAATAAGAATCTATTTGCATTCTTTTACATGCAAATGTCCAGGAAGACCAGCATCATCTATTGAAGATGCTCTCTTTTTCATTGTATGGTTTCGGCTCCTTTATCAAAAATCAAGAGTCCATAGGTGTGTGAGTTTATTTCTGAGTCTGCTATTCAATTCCCTTGATCAAGGTGTCTGTCTCTATTCCAATATCCTGCAGTTTTTATTTGAATTGCTGTGTAGTACAGCTTGAAGTCAGGGATGGTGTTACCTCCAGAAGTTCTTTTACTGTTCTGAATTGTTTTACCTATCTTGTTTCTCTCTCTCTCTCTCTCTCTCTCTCTCTCTCTCTCTCTCTCTCTCTCTCTCTCTGTCTCTCTTTCTCATGAAGTTAAGAATTGTCTTTTCAAGATCTGTAAAGAATTGTGTTGGGATTTTGATTCGAATGAATTGAATCTGCAGATGTCTTTGGTAAAAAGGTCATTTTCACTATGTTAATCCTACTGATCCATGAGCGTTGATCTGATCACTTCCTGTTGTCTATTTCTCCTGGGTCATTCTCTTTCTCCTCCCTCTTCTTGATCTTCTTTCCTAGAGACATTTTTTTTTCTTTTAATTAATCATTTTATTCATTTACATTTCAAATGAAGCCTCTAGTTCCCAGTTTCTCCTCTGCAAACCGTCTATCCCATCCCCCCTCCCCTTTGACTCTATTAGAGTACTCCTCCACCTACCCACTCTTGTCTCACTGCTTAAGTATCTCCATACATGGAGGCATCAAGCTTCCACAGGACCAAGGACATTACCTCCCATTGATGCCAGATATGGCCATCCTCTGCTGCATATATAGCTCAAGCCATGGATCCCTTCAAGTATATTCTTTGATTGGTGGTTTAGCCTCTGAGAGCTCTGGGTGGTCCATTTAGTTGAAATTGTTCTTCCTATGGGGTTTAAATCTCCTTCAGCTACTTCAGACCTTCCCCTAGCAATTACATTGGAGTCCTTGGGCTCATTCTGATGGTTGGCAGTGAATATCTGCATCTGTATTAGTCAGGTGCTGTCAAAATATCTCAAGGAACAGTAATACCAGCTCCTGTCATCAAGCGCATGTTGGCATCAGCAATAGTGTCTGGGTTTGTATCTGCAGATGGGATAGATCCCTAGATTGGGCAGTCTCTGGATGGCCTTTCCTTCAGTCTCTGTTCCATTTTTTGTCCCTGCATTTCCATTAGACAGGAATAATTCTGGGTTAACAATTTTGAGATTGGTGGGTGGTCTAATCCCTCAACTGGGGGTCATGCCTATCTATTGGAGGTGATTTCTAAGGTTTTCTCTCCCCTTTGTTGGGTATTTCAGCTAATGACATCCCCATTGCATCCTGGGAGCCTCTCATTTCCCTAATATCTGGGATTTTCTAGTGGCCACCCCTAGTTCCCCATCCCCCACTGCTACATATTTTTATTCAATTTCCTGACCCTCTGTATTTATCTCCTGTCCCTTCTCATACCTGATCCTACCCCTCCTTTTTTTCTCCCCTCGTCTCTCCATACCAGGCCCTTCCCTCCACCTCTACCTGCACTTTGGTCTTCGTTCTTCTTAAGCTTCATATGTTTTTTTTGTTTTTTTGTTTGTTTGTTTGTTTTTTTATCATGGGTGTTCTGAGATTTTTGGGCTAATCCACTTATCAGTGAGTACATACCATGTGTGTTCTTTTGTGTCAGTGTTACCTCACTCAGGATACTTTTTGTCTAGTTCCATCCATTTGCCTGTGAATTTCATGAAGTCCTTGTTTTTAATAGCTGCTTAGTACTCCATTGAGTAAATGCACCACGTTTTCTCTATCCATTCTTCTGTTGAAGGACAGCTGGGTTCTTTCTAGATTCTGTTGGTGATGCTTATATCTATGATTCCCATTACCTTTCCTAGGCTTTTCATCACCAGGATGCCTCAGTTTGTGTTTTCCTAGTTTATATTTACATTTTCAGGCCTTGGACAGTTTTATTCACATCCTTCACCTGTTTGATGGTATTTTTCTGTACTTCTTTACATTTTTGTGCTTCTTTTATTATTTATTTATTATTTATTTATTATTTATTTATTTATTGTGCTTCTTCTTTTAATTCTTCTGCCTGTTTGCATTCTCCTGGAGTTCATCAAGGGATTTATTATGTCTTGTTTAAAGGCCTCTATCATCCTTATGAGAGTGGATTTAAAACTATGTTCTTGTGCTTCAATGTCATCAGGCTATCCATGATTTGTTGTAGCAGGATAACTGGTTTCTGATGATGCCCTGGATCTAGTTGATTGTGTTCCTAGACTGTCCTTTTGGCGTCTGCTTTCTCCCTAGTATTGGTTGGATAATCCCATTGGGATAAGGAATTTTCAAAATGGTGGGGGTATCAACGGGTCTGACAATGGCAGTCAGGGTACCCATCTCGGCTGCCTCTGCCTCAGGCAGATTCTTGTGGCAAGGGCTTGATGGAACAATGTTCTAGACTGGTAGTTCTTGAGGTCTTTAAATGCCTCCACTGAGAAGCAGGATGCTCTTAGGTTACCAGAAGGCTCCTTGGGACTGAAGAACAAGCTTAGAGATAGACAATGGAATTCAGGGGACTATGTGCAACTCACCTCTGCTGTCTTTGTCCCAGGAAGACTAGACTAGAATAGGACTAGTGGAGCATGGTTAGTCTCGGGGCTTCTGAAGGCTCCCATGGGGTAGCAGGATGCATTTGGAGCCCTGCAAGATTCATTGTGACCTTAGAAAGTCCAGAGGTAGACAGCAGAATTCAGGGAACCACGTGCAACTCACCTCTGATGGCTATGTCCTAGACCATCCCAACTGGGATCAAGGTTAACATTTTTAATTAAAATATAGTCAGTATTGAGTAAAACTTTTATACTAGGTGACAAAATTCACTTGACATTCTTTTGCCACTTAAACATATTTTGTTTACTAAGGTTATGGTATATATGTTCTTGAAAGTTCTTGAAAGTTCTTTAGCTCAGTCAAATGAGTGGTCACAGAAAAATCATCATGTACATTTTAATATATCCACCTACCACCAGGCTTGTCACTGAATATTCCATTAAAGGAGACAGCGGCTTCAGTTCTAGGTGGGCACAAAAAATAAAGTAAAATGATCTAGGAATCTTGTTTGTTAAATCAATCAAGGAAACACAAATAACTGATCAATACTATCTCAAGTATGCAAGAGAAGACTTCCTCTCTAGCAAAGATATGGTAGTATAAATCAATGTATTCACATACCATAAGATGAAAAAGTGAACAATGAATTAGGCACAGTGGCTTCAAGATCATAACTATTACAGGAGAGTAGCCAAGTAATTTAGAAAACAGGAGATGAGCCCACTGTCTTTCTTATGTAGGAACTAAATAGATATAGACAGAGATTAGTAAAATTCTTGGGGGAAAAGTTGTAGGTTATTTGGTTTAGGAAACAGCTGAAGTTCAGAAAACCAACTACTAGAATATGGGAGAAATATAGAGACCACCAGAAAATCTTATCAATTATTTAGCTGAATACTGAAAAAAAGGAGACTGTGTGAGGCCAGCATACAGTTATAAAAGTATATGCAATGATTTCAGAGATGAAAAGAGACAAAAAAATAGAGAGAGGAAGGGGAGAATCGAGGAGATGGGGAGGATCAAAGATAACAGAATCACACAGTCTCAATAACTATCTTACTCCTATGTGAAGCTGCAAAAGAGCAACTTAATCTTAGAAGGAAGAGGAAAAGAAGAAATATACATGATGAAACAACTCTTGGAAGTCTCCTTAAAAAGTGAAAAATAAACTGAGCAGTGGTGGTGCACACCTTTAATCCCAGCACTTGGGAGGCAGAGGCAGGTAGATTTCTGAGTTTGAGGCCAGCCTGGTCTATAGAATGTGTTCTAGAACAGCCTTCACTATACAGAGAAACCCTGTATGCCCCTCCACAAAGTGGAAAATAGTAGCATATAGACCTGAAAGTTTAATAAAATCCATAATGAACATGAAGAAAATATACAAAGGCATTAAGATATAAAATTGATTTAGATAAACTGTTAATAGCAGCAGCAGCAGCAGCAGGAGAGAGAGAGAGAGAGAGAGAGAGAGAGAGAGAGAGAGAGAGAGAGAGAGAGAGAGAGAGAACAGACAGAACACAAGAACACTTGGGGAACATAGATATGAGTTGTCCCCATTCCTCTGTAGAAACAACAAAGAGAGTAAGTGCTAGTTCCTCAGAGGAGACAACTTAAGAGGATAATCCAAAGCCATAGTCAAGGTACACATAAAAAGTCTGGGTGATAGGATTTTGAATTTGGGCTTACTTTCTAGAATTTTGGTAAAGGTTCTTATTTTTTGTCTATCAGGAATACTGTCTACAGCTTTCTTCTGATGTCAGTGCCTGGCTTTAGAATCAAGGTTTGCTGGAATCTTAAATGAACTTGGAAATGATTCAACCTCTGTGAATTTTGAACGAGTTTGAGAATCTGTATTAATTACTTTTTGAAAATTTAGATGTAATTTGTCATGTAAAACCATCAGGTCCTTTTGTTGTTGTGGTTGTTGTTGTTGTTGTTGTTGTTGTTGGAATTTTTATTACTAAGTCAGTCTCCTTCAAAGTAGGATTTTGCAGACTTATGATTTCTTTTCTATTCAGACATGGTAGGTTCCATGCATGCCTCCCTCTCAGGTAATGACCTTCACATCGGATGCAGTTTTAGACTGCTCTTTAAAAGAGTCATTTCCTTGGCTCCAATTTGTCCTTAAAAACATCCAATGCAACCCTTGCAAACAGAGTTCGATCTTCCTTGATTAGGAGGCATCATTAAATGTCTTTCTCATTTTCCAAAGATCTATATTCAATTCCATTCCTATCTGCTCCTACATTTGCTTTCTCATATTTCATCTACAATTTATGTGATGAACTTTGTACTGCTGTCTGTAAACTGTTTCAGATTATGACATACCTCAGATAAACTAGAATCATTTACAACTCCAGCTTATTTTATCTATTTTTATTCCACATTTCTTTTGAAAATGAGAAATAAAAAGAATTAAACAAGCATCAAAATTCCTTTTGCTATATAAATGTGCAAATATTCACATAACTGATAACATACAAGGGAAATACTTTATTGAAGTAGTTAAACAATGAAAAACAAACATGAGAATTAAAACATAAGTATGTTGCAATAGCTAGTATATGAATTTAATTTTGTATTGCATACAACCAACATGTACTAATAAACCCAAGTAAAATAAATCTCTAGCCACTGGATGTCTTCTTATACCTTGAAAGTAGATTAAAATCTATCAGAAATTTAGAACATGTGGGCAAGATTGTTTTCTTTGTATTAAATATAGATTTGTTCTAATGTAATATACCATGAGTATGGTTTTCTTTCCCTTTGCACCTATTTCCTCTATAGTTCCTTACCCATGAGAATGACCTCTCTATTGACCATTATAAAAAAAATAAAATCGTTTTTAGGGAAATATAATGTAATATAAATGAACACATCAGGCATAACAATCAGAGACATATTCATTCATATTCTCAGATATCCTTCTCAAAAAACATTAAAGTGAGCCAGGCAGTGGTGGCTCACGCCTTTAATCCCAGCACTTGGGAGGCAGAGGCAGAAGGATTTCTGAATTCGAGGCCAGCCTGGTCTACAGAGTAAATTCCAGGACAGCCAGGGCTACACAGAGAAACCCTGTCTCGAAAACCAAAACCAAAACCAACCAAACAAAAAAAACCACTAAAGTGAAATTCATAATATTTACATAAAGTTTCTGTTGGGTAAAAATAGAAATGAAAAGTATGTAAACAAAAGAAAAAACTAAGATAACTCCAGCCAGGGAAGTAGGTAGGCTAATGGCAGATCTTCACCTCTCCTTCAGCTCCTCCAAAACCAATCCCTTGGTTTTGTTTCCAACTCTGTAGCAGACCTCCAACTACTGCACAATAAATAAATAAATAAATAAATAAATAAATAAATAAATAATCTTTTACCCTACTCTTTTGAGTTATTCAGCCCTAACTGGCATTTCCTGGGAACTCATAGGCCACTCAGGCCAAAAAATTTAGATGGCTAACTGTAGAATTTCAGTGCCTGGAAGTTCAATATCCCAGTATCATCCCCAATTCTGCAGCAGTCCACCTTCAAACTTCTCTCCTCTGACTCATTCCTTTATCCCAAAAGTCATTTCCTAGAAACTGATAGGCCACTTAGGGCAGACAACCCAGCGGGCCAACTTCAGACATTCACCTCTCCCTCCAAACCCTGAAATCCAATCCTCCTACCCCTAATCTCTTCACTACCTTTGCAGCAGACCACTGTGTCCTCTTTTCCCTTTTTACCCATTCTGAAGAAGATCATGTTAATCTTCACCACCAAAATTATTTTACTCCATTCAAAGTTCTATCTGAACCCCTAACAGGCATTTCCTGGGAATTTGCAGACCACTTGGACAGGGAAGAAGGTAGTCTAAGTGTAGATCTTCAGCATTCCCTTGACTCCTCTGAATCCAATACCCTAGTTTCATCCCAAGATCTATAGAAAAATTTCTGCTGTGGCCTCTTCTCACTCTCTGTCTTCATTGTCAGGAATCTAAGGAGAATCTGGTGTAACATCCTCTTTTCCTCCCTCCCATGGGTTCCTCCTAACTCCCCACTAGCCCACCCCTATTACTGAGCTCCTGAACCTTAGAAACACATATTACTTAGATTGCCCAGGTGGCCAGAACTATCAGAATCCCAGGAGAATGTTCTACCACCATGTTTTCCTAAGAACAAAACAAAGGACAACAAAACAAAGAAGAAAAAACACCTACCCATCAAACACAAGTCTAGATATCAAAACCTAGGATTACAATCTTCACAAGCCCAGATGCCTAGATCTCAGTATAAAGTCAAAATTATCAGCAGCCAGGACAATATGTTTCCACTTGAGCCCCAGAGCCCTCCCACAACAGGCTCTGAGTATTGCAACATAGCTAAAAACCAAGAAGAAGAATACCTTAAAATACCCTTTTTGCATATAATAGAGTTCTTAAAGAGGAAATGAATAAACTCCTTAAAATATCTTTGAAAACAAAAACAAACATTGGTATGAAATGAATGCATTTTAGACCTGAAAGTGACAGTCTCATCAGCAGAACACAAGACAAGGAGAAGAAAATCTTATGCAATGGAGACACAATAAATGATGGAAATGTCAGTCAAAATAAGTGTCAAGTCTAAAACACCTAGGACAAACATCTGAGAAATCTGAGGCACTATGAAAATACAAAATCAAAGAAGTCAGTGGCATGTAAAGTGATTAAATAATGACAAATAAGTGGGTAGATGGATAGAAAAATAATATAGATAGATAGATAGATAGATAGATAGATAGATAGATGATAGACAGACAAGCAACTTTTGAACATATCTAAGTAACCTGTGATATCAAGGAATAAGTCAAAGATCAAATTAAAATATATTTTGATATTAAGGAAAATTTAAATATCCTAGGTCTATATATGTTATTTCCAGTGTGTGTGTGTGTGTGTGTGTGTGTGTGTGTGTGTGTGTGTGTGTGTATGAATAACAGGAAAAGAGAAAAAAAAGGAAACTCAGTTCAGGTCAAAGGAACAGAAAAATCTTTTTAACAAAATACAGAAGAAAATTTTCTTAACTTAAAGAAGGAGATGTGTGTGAAGATACAACAAACATAGATAACATCAAATAGACTGGACCAGAAAAGAAATACCCCTAAGTATATAGTAATCTAAAGTCTAAATATACAGGACAAAGAAAGAATATTAAAACTTGCAAGGGAAAAGGAGCAAGAAACATTTAAAGGAAGACCTATTAGAATTACACTTGACTTCTCAATGGAGACTTTAAAAGCTAGATCAGATTGGCCAGACTCTAATGAAAAAAGTAAATGACATAAATGAAAAAATAAATTAAAGACTTTCTAAACTTTAATGAAGACCAAAGATGCTACCCTTTCCTATTTCACTATCCAACAGAATGAATAGCGGAAATATGGCATTTCATGATAAACTATTTAGCAACAGCTATTTATAAATCTAAAAAATACAGAGGCAATAGAAGAAAAATCCCAACCTAAAGAGGATAACTGCACCCATGAAAATTTAGTAAATAAATAATGTCAGACAAGAAAATCAAGATAGGAAACACACACAACATGGAGAGACAGAAAGAGAGACAGACAGAGAGAGAGAGAGAGAGAGAGAGAGAGAGAGAGAGAGAGAGAAGAGGGAGAGAGACAGAGAGACACAGAGAGAGATAGAGAGACCACCACCACCACAATAACAACAGCAACAAATCAATAATAAAACCAAAAAATATTTATCATTGATATTTCTCAACATCAGTGGTCTAAATTTATCAAGAAAATAATACAGATTAAAACAATGGCTAAGAAACAGGACCCACCCTTCTGCTACATATAAGAAACACACTTTAATATCAAGGATTTAGATCATTTCAGAGTAAGAGGATAGAAAAAAATATTTCCAAGCAAATGGATATAAAAAGTAAGCTTCTATAGCAATTTTAATTCTGACAGAGTTGACTACAAACAAAAGAAGTAGTAGGGAAGGACACATGTATTACCCTCATACTCGGACACAAAGTGAGCTTCAACAGTTAGGAGAAAATTGAAATATCACCCTACATCCTATCTAAACACCACATATTAAAGCTGAATATCAACAATAGATAGAATAGAATGCTGACAAACTCATAGGAAATGAAAAACTAGAAAGTTTTTCTATTAAATAAAAAATGGGTAAAAACAGAAACAAATAAAGACATTAAAGACTTTTTAGAATTTAATGAACATGAATATACAGCATACTCAAATTTATGGAAGCAATAAAAACAGTGCTAAGCAGAATGTTCATAGCACTAAGTATCTACATAAGAAAGTTAGTGGATACTTGAATCTTTCTCAGAAGGGGAAATAAAATAGATATTGTAGGTGGGTGAAGTGAGGGAAATGGATGGGGGAGAGGATGGGAAGGGGAACAGAGAACATGGTAGGGGATCTGGTGTAGGGAGAGCAGGGCAGTGAGAACAGAAATCAGTGATGGGCAAGGGAGGAACTCCAGGACTTGCTGGAGACCTCTGACTGGCAGAAGCCCCAGTGAATCTATGGCATGTGTCTAGCTGAGACTCCTAGTAGTTGAAGATATGGAGACTGAAGTGGCCACCTCCTATAGCCAGAGAGGACTTCTAGTGGAGGGATTCAGAGAGCAACCCACCCACACAACCTTTGACCGGAAATGTGGTTTTCCTACAACATGTGCAGGGAAAAAGATGAAGCAGGGTGGAGGGAATGGCCAACCTATGACTGGCCAAAATTGAGATTCATCACATGAGCAAGAACCAAACTCCGACACTATTAATGATACCCGGTTTCCAAACAGGAGCTTAGTATAACTGTCTACAGAGAGACTCCACCCAGCAACAAATTGAAATATGCAGAGCCCCATAAACAAACATTTGGAGCTCAGGGAGTCTCCTGGAAGAGTTTGGAGAAGGATTAAGAAACCAAAGAGGGAGCTGGAGAGATGGCTCAGTAAATAAGAGCACCAACTGCTATTCCGAAGGTCATAAGTTCAAACCCCAGCAATCACATGGTGGCTTACAACCACCCGTAATGAAATCTGACACCCTCTTCTGGTATGTCTGGAAACAGCTACAGTAATTATAATAATAAGTAAAACTTTGAAAAAAATAAAAATGAAAAGTCAATGACTCAGGAAAAGTGTAATTTAAAACAAAAACAAAAACAAAAACAAAAACAAAACACTTGAGAGGCAGAGGCAGGCAGATTTCTGAGTTTGAGGCCAGCCTGGTCTACAGAGTGAGTTCCAGAACAGCCAGGACTACACAGAGAAACCCTATCTCGAAAAAAAACAAAA
>JADRCD010200609.1:25465-46386 GCA_019843815.1 Montemys delectorum | reverse complement strand
CACACACACAGGCACACACACACACACAGGCACACACACACAGGCACACACACACACAGGCACACACACACACACAGGCACACACACACAGGCACACACACACACACAGGCACACACACACAGGCACACACACACACAGGCACACACACACACACAGGCACACACACACACACGCAGGCACACATGCACACGCAGGCACCAACCCCCACACATGTGTGTGCAGCTTCATGCCCTATGATCAGCATGTCACGGGGCTGCCCAAGGTGTCCAAGGACAAATGGGCACTCATATTCATTGAGAAGAGAGTGGGCATGCACATCCCTGCCAAGAGAAAGCAGGAGGAGCTGAGCAACGTGCTGGCAGCCATGAGGAAAGCAGCAGCCAAGAAGGACAGATGACCCCTCCCCCAATAAACGTGTATGTCGTGTGACCACACAAACACACATACACAAACACACATGCTAAAAAAAGAGAGGCACTGGGGTCACCTGTCGAAGCAAATACTCCTCCTCTTCCTTGGAGATGAAGTCAGGGACATAGTAGATTAGAGGTGGTGCCTATAAAGGAGAGTGCCCTTAGGGCAGTCGTTCTCAACCTGTGGGTTGTCGTGACCCCTTTGAGTCAACAGATCCAACCGCCAGGAAACACAGACATTCACATTACGATTCATAAAATAGTTATGAAGTAGCAATGAAAATAATCTTGTGGTGGAGGGGGGAATCACTACAACATGAGGAACTGTATTAACGGGTCCCAGCATTACCAAGGTTAAGAACAGGTTTGCCCAACACAGGGATCCTATCGTGACTAGGCAACCATTCCCTTTGGAGAGGGACTTGGGATGGCCCATGACCCTGCAGGTTGGAAGTGGGCAGAGGGCTAGACTTTGAGGAGGGCTGGGGCAGTCCAATCCACATTCCTCCTCTACATCCCAGCCTTGTCAACCTGTTCCACCCTGAATGGTTCCAGTGCTGGGACCCTGGCGTCTTGCTCCTCCATGGATACCAACTCCTTGTGTGCCGTCCTGTGGGGAGGGGTAAGTCTCTAAGCCTCCTATCTTCAAGCTGTAACCAGCCTTCCTTCCAGTCCATCAGGGGCCAGACCCTACCCTCGGACTTCCTATAAACTCCAATCTTGAAAGCTGAGAGTCTTCAGTTTCACAGAGCCACCCAATGATCACTCCCCGTCCCGCGACCCACCCCCCCCACCCCCGCTCCCAGATTCCAGCCCTGATATCAGCAGCCAGTATACTGCTCTATCGTTTTGTCCACCGTTGCCCACCAAAGTACACTGAGTCTTCCGGAACAAGCCTCACTGAGACCATTCTCCGAGCCCACATAGGAAGCCTCTCTCGAATGCAATCCTAAGCATAGGTCCTTCAGAGCCTAAGGACCCTCCTCTCACCTCAGCTCCTTCACACCTCCCATTCTGAGCTTTCTCAGACTTGTCCACTCCCAGCCTCCTCTTATCTCCCCACTCGGAACCCTCTCTGAGTTCCTCTGCCGAGTGCCCCCTTCACTTCAGCACCCGAGCCCGACTGCCAAAGCTCCATTCCCCCGTAGAACCTCTCAGACCCCAGACCCTGAGTGTCAGGATCCCACACTCTGAGCCCCCTAGAGCTCTCACCCTCAGTCCCCTTAGACCTCCGAAACTCCCCTCCCCAAAATAAATCTGACCGGTCAGAGTCTTCTCCAATTTCCAGCCTCAACACTCGCATCCTCGCACGCCCCCCCAGCCACTTCCGCCCAGTATTACTGACGCAGGAAGGTTTAGACCACTGGGCGTAGTCAGAGAACCTAAGGGCCCGCCCTCCCAGCCAATCCACGCTCTCACTCAGCGTCCGCCACCCTCGCTCAAGCATAGGCTGCGTCCTAAACTCAGGGGCGGGACTTCGCCTGGCTCCTACCAATCAGGGCTCCCGAACCTAACAGACGTGTAAGTCCGCCATCTGAGACCCACAGCGAGGGGGACCACAGGAAAAGAGCATGAAGGACTTAGCCTTCTGCAGGCCGAGCTGTAGGTCCTGTGCCACTGACACAGGGAAAGGATATTAAGAAAAAAACCTTCCGCCATCTTTACCCAGCAAGAACACAGGGTCAATGCAGTAAACCCCCTAGTGACCTGACACAAGAAAGCCGTAGAAACGTCTTTATTGAAGAGGACAGGGGTCATGCTGAGTTTAGGGACATGCAGTGAAGGGGCAGTCGTGAGCTGTCCTTGGTGGTCAGGGCCCCAGGTCTGCTCTGGACCTATGGGGCCCTCAGGTTCTCCCTCAGGCTGTTGGTCTGGCCCAGGTGCTGTGAAGTTCTTTGGGGCCAATGACTCAGATTTTGTGTCATGGACCTGTGACCCAAAGGTAGATTGAAGTAGGGACTCCATGACTTGGGGTCCTGTTAAGAGCCCTGAGGCCCTGCATATATTAGCAATCAGAGATTTGGGACTTGGGGGTTCCCTTGAAGCTGGGGCCCATGGAATTTGGAGGTTGGGAAGTTAGAAGATCCATGGACTAAGAGTATTAGAGTCCTCTATCCTTTTCCAAAGATGGGACTTTCTGTTGGGGGGGGTCTCCTGGTGCCTGGGAGTTGAGATGCCCTGAGAGCCTGGGATGGTCTCCTGGCAACAGGTCCCTTCCTCCCGGTCCTAAGGACCTTGTAGTTGGGGGTTTCCTGAGGGTTTGGGATTGGGGTTTTAAGTTTGGGATTCCCTGGGGATTTGAAGATTCTGTGACTTGGGTAGGGGAAGTCGTGGGAATTAGAAATTTGGGGTCTTCTAGAGATTGTAGGGCTTGGAGAGATGGGGAATTGGGGATATATATAATATATATTCTCTCTGGAATTTGAACTCCCCAGAGTTCTAGAATGGGGCCTCCAAATTTGGGGATTCCCCCCTAAAGGGGGGAAATTATTACTTTAAAAAATAGAGAATTTTCTGGGAGCCTTGGCCAGCACAGGGACTGTGGGCCATACGGGGTGGGCTTCATACAAGGCACTGGGGGTTTCTCAGAGTACAGAGGGCAGGAAGACTTGCTGTCCTGTAGTTCACGCTTCCAGGACAGTTTTGGTGTTTGTAAATTGGGGTGAGTGGGCCGGCTAAGTGGGTGTCTTGTTCAGGGGTGAGAACAGGGACTTAAGTGAATGGAGGGCACCTCTGATAAGGAGAGTAGAGTATAAGGGCTTTCTGGTGACCTGGGGGTCACAACATTTCGAGGAGACTGATGTTAAATGGGGATAGTGATGTGGCTGGCTATTCTGGAGGTATGACCTATGCTTAAGGAGAACCGGGGTGGGGGTGGGGGTCTTCATTCATGGGGCTCTAATCCACTGGTTAACTCAAGAACATCCTGTTGTGGAGAGGGTCAGCATCCCTTAGGTGAAATGGAAAATGTTTATTGGGGGAAATCTGCTCTGAGGGGTAGGGGACAGGGACTAGCCTGAAGGTGCTACTCAGGGAATCTCTTTTGGGGTAACATGAGGTCTGTATTTGGGGAGTCGTCGTGGTGGGAGATCTGTTAATAATGGGACCTCAGTAATCAAGGGCTGGCTAACGGGGGGTTTCTAGTCTGGAAGCGTCACTGGGAATCTCTATCTTGGGGTGACTGGGGGACTCCTTGTGTCAGGAGATGCTAGAGGGGACTCTGTCTCTGTGTTAGGGATCCGGGGCCTCTACGACTGCATCTCCGCCCTCAGCATCCAAGGGAACCAGCAGCAGAAAAGCAACCTGTAAGAGGAAGGACAGTCAGGCGGGTACAGGGGCGTGGCATCTGGCTCCTCACCCCACCTCTGCGCCTGGCATTCTACCTCCAGCTGCTGCAGTGTATGTGTGCCTCCAGAATCCAGTCAAGCCCTGCTTTCTAAAGATGCCCCCCTTCCCGCCTTCCCCCTTCATTGTTTTTGTGGGGCAGTCTCACTATATACCCCAAGCTGTTCTCAGATTGAGGGCAACCCTTCTGCCTCAGCCTCTCTGTGCTGGACATGTGTTGCATGGGCCACTGCAAGGAGGGCATACTCTGGGGTTTTGTTTTTTGGTTTTTTGGTTTTTTTTTTTTTTTGGTTTGTTTTTTTTCAAGACAGGGTTTCTTTGTGTAGCTTGGGTTGTCTTGGAACTTGCTCTGTAGACCAGGCTGGCTCTGCCTCCTAGTGCTGGGACTAACGGTGTGCACCATCACTGCCTGGCTTTTGGGTTTGGTTTTGTTTGTTTGTTTGTTTGTTTGGGTTTTGTTGACAGGCTTCTCTGTGTCTCCCTGTGTGCTGGAACTCATTTTGTAGACCAAGTAGCAAGATGTCCTTGAACTCACAGACACCCACCTGCCTCTTTCCTCCTTTCTCGTTTTTTTAAAGTGGGTTTCATGAATGAGACAGTATCACACCACGTAGCTCAAGAAGGCATGGAATCCTTGATCCTCCTGCCCGCTGGGTGCTGGGATTATAGGCATGGCCACCACATCCACTCCACTTACAACTTAACTTCCATTTCCAACCCGAGGAGGGCCCTGCGCACCACAGCCAGTGGCCCTGCACACCACAGCCAGTGGCCTTGCGCACCACAGCCAGTGGCCTTGCAGACATCTCTAACCTTCTGCTAGAAGATTAGCCACACACCTGGAGATAGAGTTCTCTGACGCAATGTCCTTTGGGGTCCGGACTGTCGTGAAGGTGCGTTTGGGCTGTGTCACTGCAAAGGAAGGCAAGGTCTCAAGGGAGGTGACAGTTAAAGTCACCTGTGTTATCTTCCCCCGTGCCTACTCAGACACTTGTTTTTGTTAGTTAGGTTGGGTTTCATTTGTTTTAAATAATCTCACTATGTAGTTGAAGTTGGTCTAAAATTTGCAATCCTTCCACCTCAACTCCAGGAATGTTGGTATTACAGATTTTTAAAAATTTCTTATGTGCATTGGTGTTCTGCCTGCATGAATGTCCATGTGAGGGTGTCAGATCCCCTGAACCTGGAGTTACAGACACTTGTGAGCTGCCCTGTGGGTGCTGAGACTTGAACTCTGGTCCTTTGGAAGAATGGCCAGTGCCCTTAACCACTGAACCATCCCTCTAGCCCCACAGATTTTTTTTTTTTTTTCAGGATTGAACCAAGGGCCTTATGCCTGTTGAGCTGTGCTCCACCCCTAATCCCTCACTGGGGGATTCTAGGCAGGTGCTCTACAATTAAACTGTATTCCAAACCCTCATACCCTTGCTAACTTCCCCACATCTACAGTACCTATCTTTCTTGGGACCCAGTCTCGTATTTTTCTGGTTGCATGTATCGGATTAAATGCCAGAGATTGTCACGAACATATAGCTGAGAGCCCACAGCCCTTCTTCCAACCTGATACCCACACTCCTTCCTGCATCCCAGCCCCTAACTCACTTGTCACTTGATGCACTTTTTTGGCTCCAACACTGTCTCCGGGGGGATCAGTGGATCCACCAATCCTGGGAAGACACACAGAACATTCAGAACCATAAAGGGCTAGGAGCTGGATGAACCCCTGGGGACCCAAACGGAATAGGTATAGTACAACAACCAACCAGGTCACGCCAGTCCAAAAGGACCACCTGAAGGGAGACACGGGCTCTAGGTGGCTTGTTGAGCAGAGGGGCACAGCAAGGCTCACCTCTGGATACGAGATGCTGGTGCAAAGACCCCATGCCTCGGAGCACAGGTAAAGTACCGGACGCCGAACACAGAGCCGTCATGTTTGCCTGTGGGCTGGTCCAGCTCAATGCCATACCAGTAACCTGTAACAAGGATGTTGCCAGGAGGCCTTGACCTCAGCGCTACGGATGCAACCCAGGGAGGGCCTTATGCATCTGAGCCACATCCCAGCCCAGAGCCCACCCTCACCTGGAGCAAAATCAGTCTTCCCGTAGAAGCGCACAATTCCCTGCTTCTGGCCTGCCACAAGAACTTGATCTCCAACTTCAGCTTTGGCCCCTTCACGCTGCTGCAGGCTGCCCAGAGATGGGGAAGATGGGGACTTCTTCTTCCCTGGGAATGATAGGTAAAGATATGGAGCCCAAAGGAAAAATGGAGGTAGAAGTCAGGAGCCCCAACATTTCCCTTCAGTAATACAGGGTAGGCATGGCTCAGGAGTAAAGCACTTGCTTAGCATATATTCGAGTCCTGAATACAATCCCTAACATGACCAGACAGAAAAAGAAAGGAACTGAAGGTAGTGGTGAGGGATTATAGTCCCCGGGGCCCAGACACTCAGGCAAGATCACTTGAGCTAAGGTGGGTTTTTTGCTTTTGTTTTCTGAGACAGGGTTTGTGTGGACCTAGAACTCGCTCGTAGACCAGGCTGGCCTCGAACCCACAGAGTTCCACCTGCCTCTGCCTCGCTAGTGCTGTGATTAAAGGTGTGCGCCACTATCACCCAGCAAGCCAAGGTGTTCAGGATCAGCCTGTGCAACCCCATGGGGCCTCACCTAGAAAATAAATCTCAACATTGAGAACCTGAGTTTAGATCCCCAGCACCCATGTGAAAAGCCAGGTGCAGCTGCGGGCACCGAGAAAGAAGACCCAGGCAGATCCCCTGAGCTTGTGTGCTGGCTGGCCGGTCCAGCCAAATGAAAGATTCTGTCTCACAAAAAATTAAGTGGAAGCCAGCCGGGCAGTGGTGGTGAACTCTTTTAATCCCAGTACTCAGGAGGCAGAGGCAGGCGGATCTCCACACGAGCAGGCATGTATTTATGAAAGCACCTGCCAACATTTGTCCATACATGGACACCTACATCAGAGAGAGGGGGGAGAGTGGTCAGATAAGGTTGAATTTTAGTCTGAGAGTACCTTTATTCATGAAAGCCAGAAACTTCTGAAACGGTAACCCCTAGAGACAGATTCGTCCCTAAAACTGGGAGAGTTCGTGGAGCCTGAGAATAAACTAAGTCTCAGGAGGCTGAGAACCCTAGAAATCCTGGGGCTGGGCCAGTGTGGGTCAGAGGAGAAGCCAAGTCACTGAAGTAGAGAGTCAGCTTATTCTCTACAGCTGGAATTGAGGAAAAACAGAAGCACAGAAACTGAGCCACCCACACAGCGTCCCCAAGGCTGACTCTTCCCACCCATCCGACCCCACACTTCTGACCTTTGCGTTCCCTTCGGCCCTTGCCAGTTACTCGGGAGAAGTCCATCCGGGGAGTCCGGGGTGTAGAGGTAACAGATGAAGGGGGTGCGTCCACTGCCTTGGAGACCTTGGACACAGATGCAAAGAGACCTAGGGAGCAGGCAGAGACTGGGTTTAGCATCCCTTGGCCTTACTGTGTCTCCACCCCCATCCCCTTTCCCCAGACAGCAGCATCAGAATTGAGCATACCCCCATCTAACTGGGCCTGGACCCCAGTTAGAGACTGACCTTGCTTGGGAGGGCAGATGAAGTACCGGACACCCCCAACGCTGCCATCGTTCTTGCCTTCCGGTTCATCTAGCTCCACTCCCACCCACTGGCCACTGGCGAACTCGGTGGTCCCACAGAACCTCAGCGTGCCCGTCTGGGGAGACAAGGATGCAGGAACCAGGTTCAAATCTCAGCTCTGGTCCTTATTGGCTATGTGACTACGTAGGTCTCTTTATCCCTCGGCTTCCTCATCCAACAAATGGGACAAAGACTGCACCCACTTAATAGAGATGTTAAGGGGTTTTGGGATATAGAACTCAATGGTAGAGTGCCTGCCACTATGCATAAGGCCTGGGTTCTATCCCCATAAGCAAAAATGATTGCCTCAGATCTGTCTTACCTACTGCAGTGGATAGTCATAGCCACAGGTGACATACAACTAAAAATTTGATGCCGGCTCTGGTGATTCATGCCTATAGCCTCAATACTTTAGATGCAGAGGCAGAAGAACTGCAGGAAGATCAAGGCCAAGCTTGATCACACAGCAAGTTCCAGTTCAGCCCAGGCTACAGAGTGAGGTCCTATCTCAGTTAATTTGTGCCCCCACCCCCCTTGAGCTAGGTCTGGATCTCTTCCTGCCTTAGTCTTCCCCAGAGCTGAGATTTCAGGCACGCGGCATCTCGCCTGGCTTAAGAGTAGGGGAGGTAGCTGGGCAGCGGTGGCGTAAGCCTTTAATCCCAGCACTTGGGAGGCAGAGGCGGGAGGATTTCTGAGTTCGAGGCCAGCCTGTTCTACAGAGTGAGTTCCAGGACAGCCCGGGCTACACAGAGAAACCCTGTCTCGACAAACAAAACAAACCAAACCAAAGCAAAAAAGAGTAGGGGGGGGGGGGGTAACATATTTTTAAGACACAGAAGGATGCTGGAGACACAGCTCAGTGGTTAAGAGCACTTGATGGCAGAAATCTGGTTCTCAACACCTGTGCCAGGAGGCTCACAACCACCTGTGACTATAACTCTGGGGATCCAGTGCCCTCTTCTGGACTCCTGGGGTACTGCACTCCTATGCACACATTTAAAAACACATCTATACACATATTTAAAAACAAAAACCAAAAAAACAAAATACTTAGCTGCAGAAAGTTCTCAGTGAGTGTGCTGGTCACTATAATCCCTGAGGCCTCCTGATCTTAATACACCTTGGATTCATCTTTTTTTTTTTTTTTTTTTTTTTTTTTTTTTATCAGGGTGGCCTTGGACTTCTGCCTCCTGAGAGCTAGGAATGTGCCACCACACACAGCCATTCATTTTTTTTCTCTGCAGTGCTCATGCACGCTGGGCAAGCGTTCTACCACTGAGCTACTTTAGCTCTCACTCCTAGCCGGGAGTTCTTTGTCTATAGAAAGAGGCTAATTAAAACTGCAGAGGCAGCTCAGTGACAGAGCGCTTGCCTAGTATGTATGAAGCCCTAGCTCCATCTTGGGCACAATAGACAGACGGGTTGACAGAGCTAGCCTGTTAACTGTTCTATTCGGGGATGGGGACTGTGCTCGGCACACAAAGAACAGTTCGCATATACCGGGCTCTCTTCTAAAGGCCTCACGCTTTCTGACACACACCCCCAGTCTGCCTGAGGGGGGCACTATCATCCCATTTACAGGTGGAGAAACCAACAGACAGAGGAGCACCACTATCCCAGGACCTACTCCTGGTGGGTGGCAACGCCGAACTGAACCTGGCCAAGCCACTAAGTCTAGGCTGCTGTTTGCTTTAACAGTGTTGGGTATCAGCCGGGCAGCGCCTTTAATCCCAGCACTTGGGAGGCAGAGGCAGGCGATTTCTGAGTTCGAGGCCAGCCTGGTCTACAGAGTGAGCTCCAGGACAGTCAGGGCTATACGGAGAAACCCTGTCTGGAAAAACCAAAAAAGCAGTGTTGGGTATCCCATGGTGGAAGACAAAAGGTGAACCTCTTCTAGGATATAAAATGGGAAGAGTCAGTCCATACCCTCAAACTGTCCAGTGAGTTACAGGAAGTTTTCTGGATGGGCCATAGAGAGCTCTTTAAAAATGTTATCAGCCAGGCATGATGGCACACACCTTTAGTCCTAGGACTAGGGAGGCAAAAACAGATCACTGGGAATCTGAGGCCAGACTGATCTCATTGGTAATTCCTGACCAGCCAAGGCTACCCGTACAGTGAAACTCTTGTCTCAATAGAATAAAATAAATTATTACCAGGGGTGGTCCTACATGCCTCTAATCCCAGCACTCAGAAGGCAGAGGCAGGCCAGCCTGGTCTATGTAGAGAGATCACGTCTGAAAAAAAAAAAAAAAAAAACCCAACAAAAAAAAACCCAAAACAACAAAACCAAAAACCACCCATTAGTAGTAGTGATATCGGTATTATTAGAGTGTGTATGTGCACGTCTGTATGTATTCGCATGTGAATGATGTGTGTATGGCGGGGTGGGGGTGGGAGTGCCATGGTCTACGTGTGTGAGTTAGAGGATAGCTTCTTTGAAGAAGCTCTCCTACTGTACAAGGGTTCTGGTGTCTGAACTCAGGTTACCACACCTGCACGTTTTCCTCTGGGCCGTCTCATGGCTCCAGTAGCTTTTGGCTAGGAAACAAAACACGACTTACACTATTTCTCAATGGATAACAACAACAACAACAACAACAAAAACAAAATCCCACTTCCTGTAAGAGCTCTGAGGGTCTGGTGCAACCCAGCCCCTTCGGATCTCTCTAGCTCCCCTCCTGTCCCAGAATTCCTCTGCTTTCACACTGTCCTTTCCGATCAGCAGTCGGACCTGGGGGAGCTACTTCCTCAGCTTGACATCACCTCCTCAGGGAAGCCTTCTCAGAGCACTCCAGCTAAAACCTCTCTCCTGCCTCCAGCCAGGGTCTGTTTCCTAAACCCAGGCACGGAGTGTTTGTCACAGTCCTTGCAGCTGCTGGGAATGAGCAGAGTCACAGCAGTACTTTACTATCTACTCCATTATCAGCGGAACTCCACGAAACGGAGCTGGGGTTGACATGGTCCTCTATCCTAAAGAACAAATGGGCTTGGCACGAGGGGAATGAAATTGGGGGGAAATGAGGCAGGGGAATGAGAGCTGAGGTGGGCGGGGGCGGCGGAACACACTTTCTCTGCTGCTTCCCCAGCCCTGCCTCTGCTTGCTTAACTCAAGACACTCCCTGCTTCTCTTCTCCTGGGTCACTTAACTTCTGCCCTGAGGCTCTCTGGCGCCTAACAGCCCATTGAAAGCTCTGACTTTGTACCCAAGGGTGAAGTGGATCACAGGCCCTCCAGGAGAGCCACAGGTAGGCAGAAAGCTATGCTAATCACATTTTCAGCTACCACTGCAATGAGCTGTCAGGGGATGGGTCTTTCACAGCTCAGGACAAATGGAGTACAAATGGAGTGTGCCAATAACAACTTCTAGGAGAAATGAAGTATGGTGTGACCGCCAGGGAGTCTGTCTGCAGCTCACGCACCCACACCATTGGGAGGTGGAGGGGGGAATTCAAGAGCTGAGTCCTCCCCACTCCTCATCCCAGCCCCTGACCTTCTGGCCATCGAGGAGCACTCGGTCTCCTAGGCGCAGGCCCAGTGCGCTGAGCATGAGATTGCCTGGGACGTTGTCATAGTTGGGTAGTGTGACTTTGGGAAGGGTGCAGGACAGTGGTACAGCCTCTTCCAGCAGGGTCCGCAGTTCCTTGGCCACCAGGGCCGCCTCTGCCTTGTCAAGGGACATGTCCATGGGGTCTGGGACCACTTCCGCTGGTACCTGTCCCTTTCGGTTCTGTGGATCAAAGAGAACACAAGAAATAGGGACTGAGTGGGACAAGCCATACCCTTCGGAGACCACACCTCAGACCCCCAGATTGGGTAAAGCAGGAGTTATGCTAGGTTACACCCTAGGCCAATTTGGGAATAGAAGGAAATGGAGAGTAACTATGCAGATGTGACCTGGGTGCAGTGGGGCACGTTTGCCAAGTATATATGGAGGGAGTTCCAGGGCAGCCAGGGCTACATAGTGGAACCTTGTCTCGGCAAAAAGGGAAGAGTGGTGGCGCACACCTTTAGTTCCAGCACTAGCAAGGCAGAAGCAGAAGCAGAAGCAGGCAGATCTCTGAGGGGTTGGGGCCAACCTGGTCTACACAGAGAGTTTCAGGCCAGCCAGGGCTATATATATAGTGAGACCCCTATCTCAAAACCAAACAAAATCAAACAATAAAAAAAGACAGGGACAGCCGGGCAGTGGTGGTGCATACCTTTAATCCTAGCATTTGGGAGGCAGAGGCAGGTGGATTTCTGAGTTCGAGGCCAGCCTGGTCTACAGAGTGAGTTCCAGGACAGCCAGGGCTACACAGAGAAACCCTGTCTCAAAAAAAAAAAAACAAAAAAAACAAACAAAAAAAAAAGACAGGGACTCAAAGCCAACTTCCAAGACTCTAAGCAGGAGCCTGTTACACCACTGATCCTGGTCACCCAGGACTGAAAGAACACACTCCTCATAGCACATCCCAGGCAAATTCTTTTGATCTCTTCACCTCAGACTGCCCATCATAAAACGAGGCTTATAGGAATTAGAAGTGACCTGTTGTGGCCGGGCGTGGTGGCTCATGCCTTTGATCCCAGCAACTGGGAGGCAGAGGCAGGCGGATTTCAGAGTTTGAGGCCAGCCTGGTCTACAGAGTGAGTCCAGGACAGCCAGGGCTATACAGAGAAACCCTGTCTACCAAAACACCAAAAAAAAAAAAAAAAAAAGGAAAGAAAAAAAAAGTGACCTGTTGCATAACGAACACTACGTGAATATCAGGAGTGATTTCATTTGTTAAAGGTCCAGAGGTTTCCTAATGTTTTAGGAGAGGGCTTGATCCTCTCTCGGTGGAGGCCTGCTGAAGGGAAAAGGCGGGCAGGGAAGGAGACAAAGAGGTGGGTGGCAGTACCCTCAGCGCTGGGTTGGCACCATGCTCCAGTAAACATTTGGCTGCACCCAGGCACAGATTCGAGGCAGCGATGTGCAGAGCTGAGCCATGGTTGAAGTCACTGCAGGTCGAGTTCACCACTGTGAAGTGGGCAGGGAAGGGGAGGGTAAGAGTGAGTGACTGTCTACAACATCTGCATGGGGCCTCACCCCTGCTCAGGGCTCCTGGTCTCTAAGCATCTTGCCTAACCTGCCCTTCTATCATATATATGAGGCCATCACCACATGCCCCGACCAACATCCCAGACTCCTGCCATCCTGCGCATCCGAGCATGTCTGTCTATCTATCCCTTGTTACCTGTTTGAATCCCAGCACCCTTCAAGGTTAGGTAGGCCTCTCAAAACCCTGGGCCACCCTCCTTCAAGAAACTCCACCCCTCACCCAGGCCCCACTCCATCCCAGTGAGGCTCCGCCTCCTCACCCCTGGGCCTCGCCCCCTTCAACAGCACTCGCACAAGGTCTGGCACATCGAAATAGGCCGCATAGTGAAGCGCGTTCATGTTGGTCCAGCGGCTGCGCAGGGTCACATCTGCGCCTAGTGCCAGCAGCTGCTGTGAGAGACGCACAGCAGCCGCAGGGTCTCCTGCAAAGAGCCAGAGTCAGCCTGGAAGGCATTTTCCAATAGAAGTGCTCAACACGTGGGGAGGGACCCTAGTGTCTCAGTTTTGGATAGCAGTCTCTAGACGTGTTTTTAGGGCCTGAGTCCTTGGTGGTTTTGAGGGTATCAGGGCTGGGAGCCTAGGTTTTGTGGTCTGGGCTCTTACCAACTCCATGGGCCCCAGCCTTGCACGCATAATGGAGCAGTGTCATATCTGTGAGGCCATCACGGTCATTCACATGGCAGCCACGACGCAAGATCTGTGAGCACCAGATAATAACATAGGATTACCCAAACACCGGAAACCCACCCAAACACGGGAAACCAGGTCTCCTCCCTCCCCAGCCTCCCAAGGCGCTCCTACCTCATTGCCAATGACATCTATCTTGTGCTGGACTTGGGGAACCCACTGGCGTACAATGGCGAACAGCTCTGGGATGGTGGTCTTCGGGTCAAACAGAATTTCCTGGCACGCAGGGTCATTGGGATCGAAGAAGGTAAAAGCTGGAGAAAGAAATTCAGACTCACCCTAGGCAAGCTGCCTCCCCTCTGCATCACAAGGGAAGGAGACTCAACCATGTTGTCTTTAAAGAGTCTCGAATACACTGAAGCGGTGACACATAGGCCACAGTCAACCCACAGGTGTTTTCTGGAAAACCAGCAGGTTTCAACAAAAAGAGGGCACTAAATGAAAAGTATATAGACCCCCGGTGTCTTAAGAAATTAGACAAGGGACAGGAGAGATGGCTCAGTGGTTAAGAGCACTGACTACTCTTCCAGAGGTCCTGAGTTCAATTCCCAGCAACCACATGGTGGCTCACAATCATCTGTAATGGGATCTGATGCCCTCTTCTGGGGTGTCTGAAGACAGCTATGTGTACTCGTATACATAAGATAAATAAATCTTTAAAAAAAAAGAACGGATAATCAGGTAATTCCACCCTTTGAAAGAGAGTAGTTGCAGGTTCAGCACCTTTATAGCTGCACATTCAAGGGTCCTGCGAAGGCTCTGGGCCCCAGACTCCAGGTCAAACTCTGGGCATAGTGAGCTGGGTGTGGTAGCATACACCTGTCATCTCAGCGCGTGGGAGCTTGAGGCTACCATGGACTGACTGACTACACAGAGAAGTCAACATCAGCCTGGTCTACACAGCAAGACCCTCTCTCCACAATCTAGCTGCTGGAGATGTAGCTCAGCGGTAGACGCTGGCTTGGCATGCACAAGGCCTTGAATTTGGTCATCAGCACCTTGTGTGCATGCATGGGGTGCAAGCACATGCATGCACACTCGCGCGCGCACACACACACACACAAATAGAATGGACACAGCCTAGTCAAATTCTAAGAAGAGGTAAGTTTTTCTTTTTAATTTTTCTCTAAAAAGCCCAGCCAGGCATGAAGCAATGAGAGACAGAAGCAAATGGAGCTCTGTGAGGTCTTAGACAGCCTGGTCTAAAAAAGGAGTTCTAGGGGCTGGTGAGATGGCTCAGAAGGTAAGAGCACTGACTGCCCTTCCGAAGGTCCTGAGTTCGGATCCCAGCAACCACATGGTGGCTCACAAACACCTGTAATGAGATCTGACACCCTCTTCTGGTGCGTCTGAAGACAGCTACAGTGTATTATGCTGGAGCGAGTAAGTGGGGCCGGAGCGAGAGGTGCGTCAAGAGTTCAATTCCCGTCTGGAGGTGGTGGTGCACGCCTTTAATCCCAGCACTTGGGAGGCAGAGGCAGGCGGATTTTTGAGTTTGAGGCCAGCCTGGTCTACAGAGTGAGTTCCAGGACAGCCAGGGCTACATAGAGAAACCCTGTTTCGAAAAACAAACAAACAAACAAACAAACAAACAAAAGAGTTCAGTTCCCAGCAGCCACATGATGGCTCACGGCCCTCTGTACAGCTACAGTGTACTCATACACATAAAATAAATAAATAAATCTTAAAAAAAAAAAAAAAAAGAAGGAGTTCTAGGCCACCTGGGACTATACAATGAGACCCTGTCTGAAATACATAAATATGCCAGAAATCTTTTGTGGTTTTGTTG
The DNA here is from genome assembly GCA_019843815.1 of Montemys delectorum. Classification (NCBI taxonomy): domain Eukaryota; kingdom Metazoa; phylum Chordata; class Mammalia; order Rodentia; family Muridae; genus Montemys; species Montemys delectorum. Next base: position 31,425 of record JADRCD010200609.1, on the reverse strand, counting down.
TTTGTTTTTTTAAGAAACTCAAACGTTTCTTTACAAGTTTCTGGAGGCTGGGGAGATGACTCAGTGGTTCAGGTCACATGCTGCTCTTGCTAAGGACTTATTCAGCTCAGTTCCAGCACCTTCCTCACATAGCTCTAAGTCTTGTTCTAGGGTGACACCTCCGGGCTCCTCAAGCCCCCCCGCACTCATGGGTGTGAACCCACACACAGACGCACATGAGTGCACATAACTAAAAACAATAACAAAATAACACATCTTTAAGAGTTTAAGCTCTGCGTAGCGTCTCTAAAACAGAGCCGTGAACAGGCTCCATCCATCTGAGGCCAGCCAGGGTAATGCTCGAAGGCATGTCTGTTTCTTGGATGGGATGCTGGTGAGTGTTGCTCTGGGTGACACTCCACAGGGGCCTCGGCATGTGATTGATGGACCAATAGGTGAAGACTGGATCCCACACATCCAGAGAAGTGACCGTGGACAGCGAGTCAGGAGTCTCTCCCCACCTGCTAACGTCACAGCCATTCCCGGCTCAGAACCTTTCTCTGGCTCCCATCCTGCACACAGTCCTGCCCTCAGGCCTCCCCGTGGTGCACAAGGCTCTGGACAATCTGCTCCCCTTTATCTTCTGCATCTTCCCTCTCCCTTAGCCCTTCAGCCAACAGACCTTCTGTCCCTCCAATGTGCCAAGCAAATTCTGGCCTCTCTGCACTGCTGTTGTCCAGAGTCCTCCCTCAGGCCTTCATAAGGCTTTGCAAACCCAAATCCACAGAGAGGCCTCCCCACACCACCCAGTCTGAACCGCTAGCCCTGGCCTCCCGTCCAAGCTGCCTATTATGTCTTGGCATAGCGCAACCCCCCAAAGTGGTCTGTCGGTATGTCCTCTCCCAGGGTTCCTTCCTCTCCCCCTTTCTCTCTTATCCCCTGTCTCCCTCCTTTTCTCCTCCTAGTCCGCTCCCTGCTGAGGACAGAATCCAAGGCTTTCAGCTAAGCAAGCTGAACCACACCCCAAGTTTCTCTCCTCTCTTGTCTCTCTCCCATTCTCAACTGTCACCTTTACTGTAAAGACTTGATGCACACACCGTGTTTCTGTCCTGCCTTCCTTATGCCTCTAGCCTCACAGCGAGGTGTGCCTACATTATGCCTGCTTCACGCTACACAACCATGCAGGAAAGACCTAGTGGATCTCTTCAGAAGTAATACATGAACAGAGCAAACAAACACCACCTTTAGCTTTCTCCCTGAATAAGCCACATTTCCAGAACCTTTGTTCTATAAGCAGGACTATTCCTAGGGCTCAGCCTAGATTCTGTGACTTCCAACCAGGTCCAGTTCAATTTCTAAAGGTTTTCAAGTTTGTTGGGGTGGACCCTCCTGCTGCACCCCAAACTCCCAGACGATACCGTTGCGTGCGGCTCTGTGTGTACACATATGGAGAGTGTGCACCACAGGAACAGAGGCTGATGCCATCAGGTGTCTCCTTCTGTTGGTCACCTTAGTTTTGAGACAGGGTCAGCGCCAGGCATCCCCCTGTCTCTGACTCTCCAGCACTAGGATTAAAGATGGCAGCAGCCAATGCCTAGCCTTCTATGTGTATATTGGGGATCTAAATACATCTAAGTGGCAAGGACTTTATCAACTGAGCCACCTCTCCAGCTAACATTCTTATTTTTCTAACTAGACTAAACTTTGTCCCTCTGATCAATCCCTTGTAGGCGACACGTCCACAGGTGATCCCTCCTGCCCCATCCCCCAACTCTCTGAGCCTAGCACTAGTTTCTGAATCTCACAGCCCCTGGGAACAGCCGGCCAACATCTTCTCTGGAGAGGTCCTCAAACCTCTCTCTCACATCAGCCTGGGCTAAGCTCCATCTCTCTCTCTAATCAGAAGCCAGAGGAGCTTTCAAGGTTGTCAATCAAGAGCCAGTGGGATGGCTCTGCTGAGAAAGGCTTGTCACCAAGCCTGATGACCCAACATCGATCCCTGGGACTCACAGGGTGAGAGGAAAGAAAGATCTACAGAACTGTGTCATCTGACTGGCACACAGATGCCGGCATGCACGTGCAAGCGCACACAAAATCAACTAAAATGTAATTAACGAGGCTGCCCTACTCTATTTTTAGATTACACACATGCACACACTGTTCTCTCCTTTTCACACTCAGAATACAGGGAAAGCCCTTGGAGTGGCCTGGACGTCCCTCCCAGACTTGTCCCCATTCTGATTACTCCCTAAATGCAGCTCTGTGGTCTCTGACATTCCAAATGCATGTCTGCCCCAGGGCCTTTGCACACCCGCTTCTCCAGCTGGAGCTATTGCTCCGAGTGGCTTACAGCTGCTCCCTCCTGGTGCTTCTGGCCTCAGTCTGGAATACACCGAGTGAGAAAGAGCCAGCAACCCCCCCACCCCCGTGTTTCGAGCTAGCCGTCTCTGCCTTTTGATACTTTGACAGCACACGCTCCACTGTGCACTCAGAAGGTAGTGTGTCCCTTCACTTGTTGGGTCTCTCAGTTTCCGGGGTTACTCTCAGCTCCTTCCTCACACCCTGCCACCTCAGAGCCTTGACTCCGGTGTTTAATTCTCCTGCAGCGTCCTCCTCCCTGCTCCAACCTGGATTTTCCCCCATGTGCTACCTCTTAAGGGGAACCGTGTCTTTAAAAGCTCTTGCAGAATCCTGTGTTTGATAAAAATCAATTTCATTGTCTCGTTTTTAGCCTCATTTGTGGGGCTGCAATGGGGGGGGGGGGAGTTCTCTCGGCAAAGCCTTAGGAAAGCCTTGCTCTGTGCTGTAGCTACAGTTCCTAGCATAAAGTTAGGCTCGCAGTAGCTTCCAGACAGTGTTTGTTGAATGACTAAACGACTGAATTGATATGTCATGAATGGAGGACTAGAATTTTTCCAACCCCCATTCTCTAACACGAATGTAATTAACGAAGGGGAGCGGTCTAAAGGGCTTGTCAACTAAGACTCCCTCGGGTGGACTACCTTCAGCATGCCCCCATCATCACCATCAACACAGCTCGGCCAAGCCACCCACCCACCGTCACCTAAAGCTCCAGACAAGATTTTAGGGTGGGGACAGTGGTTACCGTAGTCTTTGGGGAGCGGAGCAGGTGCTGAGGGGTGCACAACTGGCTTCTGCCGGCGCTCCTGGGTGGGGCTGGGGGCTTCTGGGACCGGTTCATCTTCTTCCTCCTCCTCTTCCTCCTCCCCTCGGGGCGGAGGGGCCATTGGGGCAGGATCCGTCTTAGTCATGGTCCTCGGTAGCCCTTGGGGGCCGGTGCAAAGTTGGGGGGTGGCCTGGAGGCAAATCCTTAAGCTAGAGGTCAGCTAGAGAGGGCTCCCCACAGCGCGGGGGTCCAAGCCCCACAGAAGCCCCAAGAGCCACGGGAAGCCTCTAGTCCCCAGCTCTGGATTTGGGCAACCAAAGGGATCCCCGTTACTCATTAGAAGGCCCATGGATATGGGCCCCAATACCTGTCACTTCCATCAGGCCCTGCCTCCCATTCTTCTCTTCGGGTGCCAGGCCCCTGGGTCTCGGCCGCCCCCTCCCGGGGTTTGTTTATCTAGGGATGCAGGATGCTTCGCCCCTCCCCTTCTCCCCAGCTTCCCATCTTACCTCGGATGGCGCGGGTTGGAGAGCAAGACTGGGACTGAAGAGAGAGTGCAGGAGTATCGGGGTGTCAGTGTCGGGGGACGAGATGGGGGACAAGACGGAGACAGAGAGAAGGGGACAAGGCCCAGACGCTGGCGGGGGATGGGGATGGAGAAGGAGGGGCGCTGGCGGAGCATGCGCAGTGGCAAGACGCGGGGGAGGAGATGCTGGGAGACAGAGCGCTGAGGCAGACGCTGGAGGCAGCGGGAAGGGGCTAGACGCTCAGGACCTCCAGAGGAAGGGGAGACAGTCCCCTAGAAGGATGTGACAAGCATAGAGTCGGAACAGGATGAGGAAGAGAGCAGGACTAAAAAGACGTGGTGGGGAACGGGTGTTTACCGCCACTTAGCAAACCAGGTCGTATTGAGCAGTGGTGAGTGTGGTACTGTGTCAGCTCTTTGTAAATCTCAGTCCTAACTCCTTCTATGCTCGTCCCACGTAAGGGGAGAGCCATATCTTCCTCTTCACTCTTACCCTCATTACCCAGGACAAAAAGGTTAGTTAGCCATCTTCTCAAGGATGGTGGGACTCGAACCAAGCATCCTGGTTGCGGTAGTGTAGAGTCTCTGGGTACCCATCGGTCTCTGGGTGCCCTCTCTAAAAACGTGTATCACTTCCAGCTCAGGGTCACCTCAGCCTCCCACCTGGCTGGCCTTGCCTGCTACACCCCAAATCACCCTGGCTTGGGCCTTCCACCTCTTCCTTCTAATGGGCAGACTGGAAACATCCTCTTCAAGATAGTTGCAGAATTTTATCCTCCCTCTCCTGTCTCTCCCAGCCTTCATCCAGGTTCATACTTGTTCCTGCCTGGCCTGGACTAGAGCCACAGACTCCTCTGTTCTCTCTGTCCTCAGCCTGGCTCAACCGGTGCCCTGCTAACAGGCTCTGCATCCGGACCTTGCTGGACCAGACACGTTTGCTTGCCTGACGCCAACCCCGCAATAGCCAGTGTTAGTAGGTATGGGACAGGCCTACAACTCTGGCACCTAGGAGGCTGAAGAGGAAGGCCTTCGATGCAGGGCCCACCTGGGCAACCCTTTCCTCCTGCTCCTCTTCCTCCTCCACCTTTATCACCACTACCGCAGACACAGACACACACACACACACAGACACACACACACACACACAAAATCACTCTCCACTGTGGTCCACCATAGCCCATAATGGCCCTACACAGCCTTCCCTGTCACCTCTCCCCCTTCGCCTTCTCTTAGGATCCACTTAGCTCACTTCACTACACCTCTACCACACGCTCACCATCCCTCTGCCTAAACTCTTCCCACAGACACCTGGATGGTTCTCTCCTTTCCCTCTTAGTATTTTACCTGTAAGTGCCTTTTCAGTGACATCTTTGCTCTTTATAAAAATTGTACCCACCCCCTTAGGTGTTCTCTAGGGCAATCTAGCCTTCTTTGCTGTGATGACCCAAATGGTCGTCACAGGGGCTCTCAGAGTTGTTCTTCCACTAGCCCAGGTGCCCTCCACAGGACACGCTGCTGTCAACCACACTTCCTCAGTCTTTATTGGGCTGCAGTGATCTGGCTGATTAGCTTACTAGTTCACCTTCTCCTCAAGCAGACATGAACTCAAAGGCAGGGATGGTTTGGGGCTGGGTCGCCCCACACCAGGTGTTAGCAGGTCTTAGTGCCTGCTCATTTGCAAATAGCCTAAGCTGGCCTTGAACTTGCTGTGATCCTCCCGACTCTGCCTTCCACTTGGTAGGATGACAGGCCTGTTTTGTTTGGCAGATGCTGGATGGAACCCAGAGGGGGTGGATCTTAGAGGTAAACTCTCTGCTGAAAGGCCACTCCCATACCCCCACAGGTACAGAAGGCTCTTTAAACACTGGACCCTGGTTTAAAGTAGAGGCCCTGCAGGTGGAGCCAGTGTCCTGGGTGCCAGTCCCAGAGGCTCTCAGACAGCACAATGGATGCTTGTGTGCCCGGGCCAGCAGGCTCTCCCAAGGCAGCTGCCGCGTCAGCTGTTCCAAAGCTCACAGCTGTGCCTGGTGCTGCCCCTGGTGCCTCTGCAACTTGTGAACTCGCTGTTGCAGCACACCAAGAGTAGCCTCTAACCCGGCTTGTGGGTGCCGGTCAGGGACTCCAGGTCTTGGCCCTGTGGAAGCAAGTGGGAAGGACAAGGGGGTCAGGAGCATGGTGGCTGCTGCTTCAGGGTCTCCCCTGAGATAGAGGTCCCAGCATCATGAGATATACTGAGCCAGAGGCTGTGCTGCTAGGCTCCAGGGGTACCCTGACCTGAGGATATTCACACCTGCCATACATGCTGACCTGAGGCTATTCACACCTGCC
>JADRCD010200609.1:0-25455 GCA_019843815.1 Montemys delectorum | reverse complement strand
TCACACCTGCCATGTATCCTGACCTGAGGCTATTCACACCTGCCATGTACCCTGGCCTGGGGCTATTCACACCTGCCATACATGCTGACCTGAGGATATTCACACCTGAGGGCCCTGGGCATGGCTCCAAGTTTATGCCTCCCACCCAGGCTGGCTCTCTAATGCTCACATCCTATTTTAGGGTTCCATTATCAATCATCTCCACTGCTCCTCTCATCCCGACTTGAGTCCTTCTTCCATCTGGGTTCTACCATGACTGCCCACTGCCAGCTTCCAATTCTGTTCTCATTGTGCATGGCTTTGAGAGGGGAGTTTATAAAATTGAATATCTAGTATATGAGAGTCTGAAGCCAAGGGAAAACCTTTCTTTCTGATCTATACAACAGGAATTCTTCCACAATATAACCCTGTGTGTATGTGTGCATACAAATGCACATGCACACCCAAGAAACATCCACCTACAACTGGACATGTTGGGACACACTTATAAGCCCAGCATTAAGGAAACTGAGTATCTTAGGATTTTACTGCTGTAAAGAGACACCATGACCAAGGCAACTCATAGACAACATTTCATTGGGGCTGGCTTAGAGGTTCACAGGTTCAGTCCATTATTTTCAAGGTGGGAGCATGGCAGCGTCCAGGCAAGCATGGCTCAGGCAGAGCTGAGAGTTCTACATCTTCATCTGCGGCTGCTAGTGGAAGACTGACTTCCAGGCAGCTAGGATGAGGGTCTTAAGCCCACACCCACAGTGACACACCTGCTCCAACAAGGCCACACCTCCTAATAGTGCCACTCCCTGGGCCAAGCACATATATACACTGAGGCAGGAGGATTACCAAGCATTTGAAACCAGCCTGTGCTATATGGTAAGACTTGCTTTTATTCCCCCCCGCCCTTGCCCCCCACAACCCTAAAAGCCCAGGGATGTAGCTCATTTGATAGAATACTTGGCCACCTTGAACAAATCCCAGAGTTCATCTCCACCACCATATAAACTGGGTGTGGTGGTGCATGCTCGTAATCCCAGCACGGGCAGGGGCGGGGGCGGGGATGGGGGCGGAGTGGGTGGAGGTAGGATCTGAAGTTCAATTTGAAGGTCAAAATTGGCTACATAGCAAACTTAAGTCTCTGCCAATAAACAAACAGACAAACAAACACCAATGAGATAAGCTAACGTAGAGTGGCTTCCCATCAAGCCTGGTGACCTGAGTTCAAGCCCCAGAACCCGCACAGTGCATCGCACTCATTCCCACAAGTTATCTTCAGATCTCCCCATGCATACCACACCTGCATAAATAGACAAATAAATGTAATAAAAATGAAATCAAGGGCTGGTGGGATGGCTCAGTGGGTTAGAGCACCAACTGCTCTTCCGAAGATCCCAGCAACCACACGGTGGCTCACAACCCTCCGTGATGAGATCTGACGCCCTCTTCTGGTGCATCTGAAGACAGCTACAGTGAATTACCTGGAGCGAGCAGAGGCGGAGTGAGTGGGGCCAGAGCGAGCGGGCTGTCCTGAGTTCAGTTCCCAGCAGCCACATGATGGCTCACGGCCATCTGTACATGAGCTGTACATGACATGTACACAGTGTCACAGTGTACTCATACACATAAAATAAATAAATAAATCTTTTAAAAAATTAAATCGAACATTAGTCCAAATGCCAGATATAGACCCCCATGTGCAACAAACGATCCAGGGAAAGCCCAGTGTAAGACAATGGGAGAAGTAATAAACTATACCGGATAGCTGATTCAGTGGGGCTGAAAAGATGGCTCCATGGGTAAAGTGCTTGCTGAGCAAGCATGAGGATCTGCATTTGATCCCCAACACCTCCATAAAAGGGGATGGCAGAGCACAGCTGGAACCCCAGTGCTGGGGGACGGAGACAGGTGGACCCATTGAGCTTGCTGGCCAGCCAGTGTCACCAAAGTGGTGAACTCTAGGTTCACAGAGACCCTGTCTCAAAAATTGGAGCTGGGGCCAGGAAATGAGAAGTAATAGAAGAGGCCTCCTGATGTTGACCTCTAGCACCTGCACCTGTGCGTGTGTACAAGCACACACAAATTGAGAGAGAGAAAAGTGAGAGAGATCAATATTTCTAAGAATGCTTACTGTATTGGTTTCTGGTTTTAAAATAGTGTTAGCATGGGCTTGGTGGCGCAAGCCTGTGATCCCAGCACTCAGTAGGCTGAGGCAAGAGGACTGAGCGCTCAGCCTCCTGCTTTCCACATGACTAAGTCCTGGCAGTTCATTCTCCTGGAGCTGCCAGGAACTCTGAGGCATTAAATGTTTATCAGTAGAAATAGAACTAGTTTGCTACACAGCACCAATCATTCACACAGGCACCCATCTACAAAGATCTTTTTTGTTTTTTGCCGCAGGCCAGCCAGTCTTGGTCCCTCCACCCTTGGGAGAAACAGGGTTCTAGTCAGATCAGCAAGACGTCCACGAAGAAATGACAGACACAACCCAAGGAGTGCAGGATCTGAATGTAATTCTCAAATATGGTGCCAGGTTTTTATAGTCAATTACAAAAGGGAGAGAAAAGTCGGGTGGCACGGTGGTCAAGGTACATCAGTCAAGGTACATTGCAGGAGACTGGCTTCTCTGAAGCTTTCTGCCTCATAGACTGCTGTCACGCAGAGTGTGCGTGGCAGTTTTTTGTTTTTTTGAGACAGAGTTTCTCTGTGTAGCCCTGGCTGTCCTGGAACTCCTGGTCTGTAGACGAGGCTAGCCTTGAACTCAGAAATCTCCCTGCCTCTGCCTCCCAAGTGCTGGGATTAGAGTGTACGCCACCACTGCCCAGCAACAAAGATCTTTACAAGGCTTTCCACAGTCATTTCTTTAATGTTTTTCTTCGAGTTGATCAATTTTCAGTATTAAATAATGGCACATAGAAGAGAAATGACACCAGAAATGGAAAGCTAGTGTAGTGTCGGTGCACGCCTTTAGCCTCAGCGGGTGGGAAGCAGATCTCTGTGAGTTCAAGGTCAGCTTGTATAACAAGTTTCAGATCAGACAGGGCTACATAATGAGATCCTGTCTTAATGCAAGAAACAGCAAACATAACTGCCTGCTGTGCGTGCATGTGTGGTTAAGTATTTGGAGAGATGGTTGGAGCATTTGCTGCTCTTGCAGAGGACTGAGGTTCGGTTCCCAGCACCCACATCAAGGTGGCTCACACCTGCCTGTCACTCTGGTTCCAGGGGATTCTATGTCCTCTTTTGCCCTCTGTGGGCACATGCACACATGTGGCATATATACACACTAACACATACATACATTTTTAAAAAGTAATACTATAGGGGGCTGGTGAGATGGCTCAGCGGGTAAGAGCGCTGACTGCTCTTCCGAAGGTCCTGAGTTCGGATCCTAGCAACCACATGGTGGCTCACAACCACCCAAAATGAGATCTGACACCCTCTTCTGGTGCGTCTGAAGACAGCTACAGTGTATTACGCCGGGGCCAGAGAGAGCGGGGCCGGAGAGAGCGGGGCCATCCTGAGTTCAATTCCCAACAGCCACATGATGGCTCACAGCCATCTGTACAGCTACAGTGTACTCATAAAGTAAATAAATAAATCTTTAAAAAAAAAGTAATACTATAGTCAAAGAGAAATAAGAATGTACAGTCATTTGCTTATATTTACACAAAGAAACCATAGGCATTGGGGCATGGTGCCATACAGCTGTAATTCCAGAATATGTGTGGCAAAAGCAGGAGGACTGCAGTCTTGAGGCTAGCCTCAGCTACTCAGCAAGTTACAGGCCAGTATGGGTTATATAGAGAGTCCTTGTATGAAAAAAACTACATTAACCAGAGCTGGAGAGATGACTTAGCAGTTAAGAGCACTGACTGCTCTTCCAGAGGTCCTGAGTTCAATTCCCAGCAACGACATGGTGGCTCACAACCATCTGTACTGGAACTGATGCCCTATACATATACATAAAATAAATAAATCTATTAAAAAAAACTACATCAACCAACCAGAGGAACTATGGGAAGGAAACGTGAAAACCTAAAAAGACTAAAAGTGAGGAAGTCGGTGGGAAGGAGACAAGACAGGATTTCTCTTACAAAAGCTGCACAGAGCAGGGACAACGGGTAAAAAGGATGAAAGGGCTGACTCAGAGACACTGTTGGCACACACAACAGAACACCAGGCACACTGCCAGGGAGGCTGAATGTCGCAGTCCCTTCAGCCTCCATCTGGGAGCCAAATGTCCTCACTAGCCCCATGCTTCCTGGACACAGACATGAGACCTGCTGACGAAACACCCCTTCCCTCCCTGAACAGAGCCTGCTAGCAGACTACTCCAATAGCTGCCCTCTTTTTCCTTCCTAACAGAAGTCCAACGTTGAGGTCATTAGCATCTATCCCAGGTGAGTCAGACGACCGACCACGTTCTTCTGGCCAGTGTACTGTTTTCCTGTAGTGTAGGATGCAGAACTGAGACAGGACACTCCAGCAGGATCAGAATGCTTCAGAGAACAAAGAAGAAAAACGATTAGCATAACAAACCCTCTCTACAACTAGTTCTGGTCTTCTGCTCTTGTGTTCCTCTAGGTAGCAGCATCCGTGATGCTGGGCCCTCCCTCTGGACACCTACATTAACTGGACAAGTGCTCACCTTCCCATCATGTATGTTAGCCTGGCTGGCCACATTGAGAGGACAGAACAGCATCCCCTCAAGGTTTTATTAACATAATTAGTGATTTCTTCCGGGTGGTTAAGTGTATAGCTAGAAGACCACACTCTGGCCTCTTTTGCAGTTGTTGGGGACCAATAATGACAAGGCAACCAAAGAGTGGGGTTCCTAGGAAGGCCTTGTAAAGAGAGCTGGCTAAGTTTAGAGTTGAGATCTTTTTTGAGTTTCCTCCCTCTCAGGAATGGCAAGGGAATGGGACCTGGGGCACTGGAAGCCATCTTGGAGCCAGGGGCTAAGGATGACTGAGCAGGAGAGAGCCCCTCATCATGGATGAGGGTGGAGCTGCTACACCAGTGCTGCTATGCCCACCTGACCTCTGCTCCCGTTTCATACAAGAGAAACGTAAAGGTGCTGGAGACACGGCTCAATAGGCAAGAGGGCATACTTGTTTTTACAGAGGACCTGACTTCAAGTTTGGTTCCCAGTAGACTTACAGCTACCTGTAACTCCAGGAGGATCTAATGTCTCTGTCTGTAGCTGCCTGCAGCCACACATACGAATGGGTGTTCTGGAATGGGAGTCGGGGCCTGAAAAAATTAAGGGTACTGCAATGTGGGAAGGGGTTTGAAAAAATGAGACTGAGACATAGTGTGCCATCAGTCCGCCATCATTATTCGAACTCTCCTTGTTACCAACAGGTAGGTAGGTAGGTAGAGCAAAACCCCTCCCCCAAGTCTGTCAGCAACTCTTGGTCCAATCAGCAGCTTCATCTTCAGTCTCTGGAGGCGGGACTTCTGGCATACCGTGAATTTGGAGAAAGGCGTGGCTATTTGTGGCAAGGCAAGGTCTGACAGAACTAGCCCTCAGCTGTAGGAGGGTCACATCTGTCTTCCTAGATACCTGCCATCACATGCATATACAACACACACAAAGAATTAAAAATAAATCTTAAAGAGAAGCAACATCCTGTGGCGAGCTGCACAGCCTCTCCCCATATGAAGGGCGGTCAACCCCACTTTATCAATGAGCTGCTCACTACACGGAATTGCTGTGCCTGAAGAACATGAGTTACAGCATTCTGGGCTACTCCTTCACATACAATCTCCCAGGAGCAACTCGGTGGGTCTCTTCCAAGGGTAGGCCTTTTGGCAGAGCAGACAATGCTCTTTACTGCTGAGCCACAGAAATCTACCTTTGCCTCTCCTGGAAAGACCAGACATTCCAAGTAAGGACAGCTCCTCCAAGCTGAGTCCCCAACTAAAAGACTGTAGAGCTGGAATCCGAAGACCGACAGGGCACATAGCATGAGCAAGGTCTATGTCTGGGCTGTAGTTAGCCAGATCCTGGGGCGTTTGTGACTACGGTGTAACTTCATGTTGTTGATTCCATGGACTTCATAACTTGCTTAAGCCACTGTTAGTTAGTTCAGGACTTCGTGACTGTTAAGAAGATGTAATTCCTTAACAATAAGCCCCTGGAGCCCGGTGGTGGTGGTACACGCCTTTAATCCCAGCACTTGGGAGACAGAGGCAGGCAGATTTCTGAGTTGGAGGACAGCCTGGTCTACTGAGTGTAGCCTGGTCTACACAGAGAAACCCTGTCTCGAAGAAACAAAAAAAACAAAACAAAACAAAACAAAAACAATAAGCCCCTGGAACACATCCCAAAAGGACCTAAGAAGGACTAATGAGTGTTCTTTTTGGGTCCCAGGCAAGTTTACAATTTATTTCTCAGAAGCCTTTTCTCATTGTGTTTCGTTTCCTGTGCTTCTTGGCACTAGGCCTACTTTTGAACTTCTTTGGGTAATATTTTTTCCAATCTTTTTAGGGTAGTGATGGTAGTAATAGTTGAAACAGGGTCTGTCTAGGTAGTCTTGGCTGTCCTGGAACTTGGTCTGTAGATGAGGCTGGTCTCAAACTCACAGAGATCCACTTGCCCCTGCCTCCTGAGTGCTGGGATTAATTAAGAGTATGTGCTACCACATGTGGCTCTTCTTTCCTTTTAAGAAAATTTATTTATTTTAGTATTATTAATGTTGGGAAAAGGAATGCACACGTGCATATTCCATACATGTCCACATGTGTGAAGATCAGAGGGCAACTTTCAGGAGTCAGTTCTTCTCCTCCACTGTGGATTCCAAGGACTGAACTCAGGTCTCGGGGCTTGCACTAAGCTTGTACCAGTTGTGAGAAGGACCAGTGTTCAGGTCCCAGCATTCATGTCATACACAGCTTCCAGCTACCTCTTCTAGCTCCAGGACACCCAGTGTCCTCTGCTGGCCTCTGCCAGCATCAGCACTCAGATGCACATCTGTGGCATGTAATCATAATTTTTCTTTTTTGGTATTTTTCAATACAGGGTTTCTCTATGTAGCCCTGGTTGTTCCAGAACTCACTCTGTAGACCAGGCTGACCTTGACCTCAAAATCTGCCTGCCTCTGCCTCCCTAGTGCTGGGATTACAGGCATGTGTCACCATTGCCCAGCCAATATATATTTTTAAAGAGTTTAAAATTATTTTTTTTTACAATTTACTTAATTTTATGTGCACTGGTGTGAGGGTCAAATCCCTTGGAGCTGGAGTTACAGACAGTTGTGAGCTGCCATGTGTGTGTGCTGGGAATTGAACCCAGGTCCTTTGGAAGAACACACAGTGCTCTTAACTGCTGAGCCATGTCTCTAGCCGCTGAGTTTAAAGTTATTTTTAATTTCATGAGTTCAAGGTCACCCTGGGCTATCTGAAAACTTACAAGTCAGACAAAACAAAGCAGCCTGAATTTTCTGACGTCACCTGGCTGCTTCACATAGCTGTCGACATTCTCCTCACTGCTATTCCGATCCACGCAGTACTGAGCACAGAAATTCCCCAACTACAGTCTTTATTCAGGGCCCATCCACAGAGGTCAGCCTCAACTGTTACGTCTTTTTTTTTTTTAATTGTATATGTGTGAGTACACTGTCGCTGTCTTCAGACGCACCAGAAGAGGGCGTCAGATCTCATTATAGATGATTGTGAGCCACCATGTAGTTGCTGGGAATTGAACTCATGACCTCTGGAAGAGCAGTCAGTGCTCTTAACCGCTGAGCCATCTCTCCAGCCCTGAACTCTTATGTCTTAACTACTAAAAAAACTTGGGAAAAGGCTAACCACACTGCAGCCCTCTCTGCATCTACTTATCAGATCATTATGCTTTTCCCCCTATAGAAGCTGGCCCGGGATAAATGTTCAAGGTTGTAGCTTACAGCTCCCAAGTCTGAGTGATCTATCAGTCTCAGCGTGTGTGGTCAATAAAGCAGCCCTGTTTAACCGAGATCAGTTCCTGAGCGGTATGTGGGGCGATTCCCAAACCCCAACAGACTTCTGGACTAAAAATCAAACCCTTCCAACAAACATTTGATGGACAGTAATAGTATGTGTTAGGCACTAGTCTAGTGACCTAGGAATAACAGGAAATGAAATAAGATTTGTTGGCTTCAGAGCTCTTCCAAAGAACGTGGGTTTAATTCCCAGCACATACACATGGCAGCTCACAACTATCTGTAACTCCAGCTCCAAGGGATCTGACACCCTCACACCAATGCATATTCTAGTGGCGGAGACAACGTTGCATACCTCAACCTGTGCTACCCCAGAGAATGGGTCAAAGAGAAAAACAAACCAGGAGATGAACAGGGAGAATGATGTGTCTGCAAATCCCACTCACCCCTTCCACTCCTAAGGTAGCAATGAACTATCTACACCAGCAGCTTCATAGCAGTAGCCCCCAAGTTGGAGCAAGCCCTGCCCCTCCCAGGGCCACGCCCCATGCTGGCACTCACTTGTCAAATCTCCCAGGCCAGTTGTCCGAGTCCAGGCGCCCCGCAGTGTTGGAGCCCTGCTGTACTTAGGTGTAGCTATCCTACCCCGAACCCTGTGCCGCCCCCGTGCAATCGGTCCGCCTCACGTCACCCCCCCAACGGAGGAGCAGCACTGCAACACGTGATGAGGGAAACGGAGGGCGCATGCGTACAAAATGTGCCTCGCGCTACCGCGGCTACGCCCCAATCACGGGATGGAGAGCAACTGGCTACAACCTTCGCTATTCCTAATCCTCACTATTTGCATAGGCAGGAGTAGGGCGGTGGTGTTCCCGATCCCAAGCCCACGGCTCTCTGACTCCACCCTACCCGTGTATCCGAGACTGGTACAGCTTGGATAACCTCCCGAGAATGTGGCAAAAGACAGGCTGAGGTCTTAGCTTCATCAGAGTTAAAAGGCCGTCTGTTTATGAATAGAGAAAGCCCAGGTGAAGAGAGAAACGCTGCAAGGCTCCGTAAGCAGTGAACCAGACAGGCCGTGGCCCCACCCTCCCTTAGCCCCGCCTCTTATCTCCCATTGGTCTATGAGCCCGCCCGGCAGCCTCGTGATTGGCCAGACGGGCTGCCGGCCGCGTCCAATGGGCGGCGGCGCCGGCTTTCCCGCGGCCATTCGCTATTCGAGTGGGTGCTGGCTGCAGGCGGCTGTTAAGCGTAACGGACGCTGTTCTCCCTTAGCATGATGGCTGCCTTAGCGGCCGGAGGTTACGCGCGGAGTGACACGATAGAAAAGCTGTCCTCTGTCATGGCGGGAGTTCCGGCGCGGAGAAACCAGTCCTCCCCGCCTCCTGCCACACCGCTCTGCCTCCGGCGGCGAACGCGACTTGCGACGGCTCCCGAGGACACTGTGCAGAACCGGGTGAGAGGCTGGTCGTCCTGTTTACCCAACTCCGAGCTTCTCTGCCACCTTGGTCCCGCCTCAGGGCCTCGGCCCCTCCCACCACCTCTCTACTCGTCGCCTCAGGCGGCTTCCCAGGCCCTCCTGGTCCGGAAGCCCCGCCCCCTTGGCCGGGGCTGCCCCCTACGTTCGTGCTGGCTTCGGCGTTTGGTGCCGCCCATCTCTCTGGCTCCTCCCAGAGTTGGCGCATTGCTTTATTTTAGTTCTAACTCCGGGGAACTGTTTTGCGTTCACAAATCACCCCTAGTCTCCCTTTACTGTTCAGTGACCTAAGACATAAGATCCATGTCATTCCAGCGTTTCTTTGATTTTATTGGAATAGGGCTGAGCACCACAACAGCAACCAGAGTGCCTTACCCGGGTCTGAGCGGGAGGGTGGGCTGTTGGCTCTTGCCCCGCCTCCTCTGTGGCGCCTCAGGGTAAGGTGTGCTCTTCCAGGTCCCTATTCCCCTGGGTTTTGTTGTTGTTGTATTTTGTTTGTTTTTCCTTTCGAGATGGCTTTTCTTTATGTAGCTCTGACTGCTCTAGAATTCATTCTGTTGACCAGGAGGCTAGTCTTGAGCTCAGAGACCTATCTTTCTGTCTCCAGAGTGCTGGCCCGGCTCCCCTGGGTCTTTAAGGCTTATTTGCTCAACATTTCTAGGCTTCCTTCCTTTTTCTGTTCCTGATTCCTTTCCTGTTCCTTCACTGGAACTGATTTTTATTCTATTTACAGCTTAAAATTATGGAGAATGTAAAAATCTTAGCACTGCTGCCTGGGGAGGAGGGTGTACAAAACAGTTCCACAAAATTTGAGTCACAGAAAGAAATGAGTTTAGGTAGAAGGAATGCTATTAGTAAAACTTTTTTGGCGGGGGAGGGGGTCAGGGTTTCTCTGTGTAGCCTTGGCTGACCTGGAACTGGCTGTGTAGACCAGGCTGGCTCAGGTCTACTTTTGAGAATTCACTCCCCCAGAGTCAGCTTTGACACCCCCCCCCCCAAGGGCTTTTACCTGCTAAGCTGTTGGCTACTCCAGAGGCAGTGGGACCTGGGAGAATGGAGTCAGAGGCAAGCTAAAGTCTCATGTAATAGCCAATTTTAGTCTGAGCATCAGATAGTTTGTACTCTTGAGGGTTAAGAGGTGTCACATGAGTAAAGTGTACTGCAGTCACAAGGACAAGAGACACACATGGCAAAAGCATGTTTTTCCATTGAGGCATATAAAGAAATATTTAGTGTAATGAGTAATCTGAAGTAGACTCACTCCTATCTGCTACACCTGGAGGGGCACAAAGGCACAATCCAGGAACAATCAGTTCTGTGTTTTTTGAAGAAACTGAGATCATGAGATTCTTGTCTTAGTTTCTTGGAGTTTTCTCACAAGCACTCAAATCTCACACGGGTGGCCTCCTCATAGGGTACCTGTTGCAGATAGCCCTGGGCTAATTATATTTGATGTTAATTCCATTCTCCTGTGAGGGGCTGCGAAGAAGGAATGAGTCAGCACTCAGGTGATTTCCTGTAAACCTTCTTCCCACCTTAATTTATAAAATAAAGGCTAAAGCCAGTGATTGGGTGGAGAAAGTGGAGAAGGTAGAGCTGAAGGTTTTGGGGAGAGAAGGAGAGAGAGAGGGGACAACAGAGAAGATGGAAGGAAAAGCGGAGCAGAAGCACGTGGCCTGGAGAAACTGGAAGTTCTAAGGGGTCTCATAGATGGGGAAGGTGGTAGTGGAGTGGTAGATCTGCCCGATCAAGGCGGACAGCTCGTGTTCATATTAACTGAGCTGTGTTGTCGTTGCCTGGGCTTATTTGGGTTGGAGATTTACCGCAAGAGGTACCTATGAGATTCTGTGGTTCCCCTTATCTTAAGCCTCAGAACAACACCTGGCAGGCATATTGCCGGTGCCCTATTAGTGTTAGTCAGCACTGTTGTTTCTGCGCTTTGGGTTAGGTCATTTATGTGGCTCATTTGACAAGCACATCCCAGAGATCATCTGGCTTGCAAACGCTGTATT
This sequence comes from Montemys delectorum, assembly GCA_019843815.1. Classification (NCBI taxonomy): domain Eukaryota; kingdom Metazoa; phylum Chordata; class Mammalia; order Rodentia; family Muridae; genus Montemys; species Montemys delectorum. The sequence goes on along the minus strand of JADRCD010200609.1, from coordinate 14,050 downwards.
CTAAAAAGGTCTGGTTACACTAAAGCCCAGTAAAACCAAGTCATCATGAGTGCTGTTGCCTGATTGACTGTGCCAGAATCCTGGCTGTTGGTCTTTCTGCATGTGCAGTTGCTCTGAGGCTCTGTTTGCTCATCTGGAAGGTGACAGTGGTGCTTGTATCTTAGGGCTGCCATGAGTGCTAAGGAGCCCCTTACTCAGGCTGAGCAACAGTGCCTGATTGTGACAAGAACTTAGTAACATTAGCGCTTACATTCCTGTGTTTGCTTGTCAATGTTGAGGCCAGTGACTAGACTTGAGGAGTGTGGTGAGAACTTTGGTTTCTTTAAAAACACAGAAATTTTGTAGGAGTAGTTTTGTGGGATATTGGATGCTTCAGATTGTTTGCCACAGCAGGGGCATGGTTTTGAAAGCAGCAGATAGTTTCTGCGAGTGTGTGACATTCAGAATTCTGGTAACTTTTCAGAAGATATATAAGTGCTAGAGCCCTGATAGAAGGGGCTGGTCGGGCCGTTGTTGGTTGGATGAAGTTGGTTGCTGCTGGCTATGGGTGGCTGCAATTTGTCAAGCAGTCCTGTCCACAGAGACAAAAAGGAGAAATTAGATGTCCTGACAGTGAAGAGCAAACTTGCCTCCCTGGAACTCACTCTGTAGACCAGGCTGGCCTCAAACTCAGAAATCCGCCTGCCTCTGCCTCCCAAGTGCTGGGATTAAAGGCGTGGACCACCACTGCCCTGTGCCCCAAGGAACTTGATGCCTATAATCAACAGGAAGTAGTCTAGTAATATCTCCCTTTCCCCTCTAACCTCTTTTTCTCTTACACCTGGTATTAGGGAGTTAGAAAGGTGGAAGAAAAAGGAACCCACAAAGTAGCCAAAAGGCCAGCTACCAGCTACTGAGAATGGTTTTCTCTACAGTAGTTCTAAACCAGTATATTTAACATATGAAAGTAGCACAATTCTGTTAGTCTGTACTTTCTTATTTATTGTTTTAGCAACCATGATGGAGTTGTGGCACATAAATTTTATTGTGAGATTTACAAAAAAAATCTTTTAGCTGGGCATGGTAGTATATACCTTTAATCTGAGCACTCAGGAGGCAGAGGCAGGTCAAGCTCTGTGCATTTGAGGCCAGCCTGGTCTACACAGTGAGTTCCAGAACAGCCAGGACCCCACAAATAGACCTTGTCTCAGTGCTGGGACTCAAACCCAAGGCAAGCATTCTGTTATTGGGCTGTATCATCAACCTGTTAAAACATTTTTTTTTAGGGTGACTTGTTTCTCTACTTGTTGGAAACACGAGACTGAATTTGCTGAGGGGATACTTACTGCTTTCGCTCAGTGCTGTGTCTGCCCTGAGTGGCCTGAAGTGCTGGCCTTGGAACTTCAGTGCCGTGGTTTGCACTCCAGCCATGCCGCTCTCCAGCGGTAGGGCCATCTGGCTTGTCTGTAGATCAGGGTGGCTGTGACACGTTCTTCTCCACGGAGTGTCAGGATTTAGGCTTTCATCCATGGCACCCTTTGATGAGTAGTCAGAGGTCACCTTGTCACCAGGCATTCTTCCTGCCCTGCAGGCCCAGCTTCTTCCTGGCTAGCACTTGTTCCTCTTGCAGCAGGCAGGGGAATGCTGTCAAAGGTCAAGTGCTAGTTGCTGGTAACCAGCATGACTTCAGAAGCCCCGAGCGTGGGTGGAATGCAGCAAGAATTAAGACTCATGGCTGAGGTGGCTGTACCGTGTGGGAGCTCCTGGAGCAAATATTTTTCTGACAGCCCTTTTCTTTGCAGGTGACACTTGAGAAGGTGCTTGGCATCACAGCTCAGAACAGCAGCGGGCTAACCTGTGACCCTGGCACAGGCCATGTGGCCTACTTAGCAGGGTAAGCACATGTGTGGGCTTCAGCGACTGGTCACTGGTTAGGGATTTGGAGTTGAAGTCACTGGTGCATGTCTTTGGGCCTTGGCTTTCCCATCTGTAGAAGGCTGCTCCCTGGGAGGACTGTGAAGGGAACTCCACAGGCCCATCTGGGTCAAGAGTAGTACCCGGCAAGGGAGTACATAGATAGCCGTTTAGTCAAATGTGAGGTGGTACCAGTTGTGGGAAACTCACGTGGCTAAAACCCAAACACAGGTCAGGCTTGTCTGCATATGCTCTTGTTATGGCCTCCGCTTCTCCCTAGGAATACTCGCCATTTGGGTAGTTGAGAGAACTGAAGGAGATCCGGTTTAGTCCAGAGACACTTGTCTAGCCCAGCACTGCTTAGGCAGTGAAAGAGCTGCTTCTAGGGTTGGGTAGACTCCTAGTAACAAATGCTGTCTATTAATGAGACCTTGGGAAACAGGCTGAGATTGAGGACAGGCTGAGCTCTTAAATCCAGCTGGCACACATTCACATCGCCACTCCATTTCTGACCTGCTGGGTGGCCTGTGCAAAGAACTCCCCCTCTCTGGCCTTCGGTCCTCTAAATGAGATATAAATAAATGAGATGTGAAGCTCCCAGCCTTACCTGGCAGCTGTGTAGGTCTGTGTAGGCCTAGGGCCTGCCAGAGTAGTCTCCACAAAGGACGTGCTTGCTTTTGCTTAAGAATGCATTAATATTTACAAGCGCCCAGGATTTCTCAGCGTTGAGAATCTTCTGCCCACAAGAAGCCTTATAAAAGCTGGGGATGCAACTCAGTCGTCGGGCGCTTGCCTAGCGTATTTAAGACCTCGGGTTCCATCCTCAGTACCACCAAAAACAAAACCTTCCTGGCACAGGAGCCAGCCTCGGCTCCATGATCAGACAAAAACCAGCAACAAAACCAGGGGGAGCCTTATTGACATGTGGGTTTTTCTTTGGGGAGAGAATCGTCCCTGGGCCCCGTACTTCTCTCAAGCCCCGGTTTAGACTTGTTTTCTTCTTTTCCCCAGCTGTGTGGTGGTGGTCTTGAACCCCAAGGAGAACAAGCAGCAACATATATTTAACACTACCAGGTAGGCTGGGACTGGGCATGGGATAGGGTTAGGGGGCCAGGGTGCTGGCCCAAATCCCCTTCCCCTCAGAGCCTGGAGGTGTTCACGGGTGGGGACTCACTCCCTCAGCCACGTTCACAGGACCTGCTTTGTGCTAAGTACTGTTCCAGATATTGGTGAGCTAGCAGTGAGCAGAGACAAGGATCTGCCCTTCAGAGTTCAGGACCACATGGGAGACAGACCATAAACCCAGCAGCAGATTACTAGCTGATTGTAAGAGAAAGGTGCCTGCAGGAGTGATAGGGAAGAGAACGGGGAAGCTGTACCGGAAAATCTCCCTGAGTTTGAGACCAAGCGGAAGTAATGATCCTCATGTACGGGAACACCAGCAAGGGCCGAGGTGCGACGGAGATGAAGAGTCAAGGACCTGCGGAGTAGTCTTGGGGCCAAGTGCTGGGTGCAGGAGCGCAAGAAAGGGACAGGGAGGCTCCAACAGAACCCTACCATCCCTTGCCCGTTAGGGAGGAAACTGGATGTCACATGGACTGTAAAGAGAAGTCACTAGATGGCATACACAGGCCAGGGACAATGGTAGATCATCTGTGTGCTTGTCAGACTCACATAGAAGCCAGGTGGGTGGCACACAAGCCTGTAATTCCAGCACTTAGGGTGCTGAGGCAGGAGGATTGTGAAGTAAGACCTGAGCTATACAATGAGGTCTTGTAACAAAAACGAAGTGTAAAAACAGGATTCAAACTAAGGAGGAGCTAAAGCTGTACAATCTGGGCATGGGCTTGCTTCCAAAAGGCACACCAGTCAATCCATGTTCAGGCTAGTTAAGAGTATCAGAGACGGCCAGGCGGTGGTTCCGGGCGGTGGTGGCGCATGCCTTTAATCCCAGCACTTGGGAGGCAGAGGCAGGCGGATTTCTGAGTTCGAGGCCAGCCTGGTCTACAGAGTGAGTTTCAGGACAGCCAAGGCTACACAGAGAAACCCTGTCTCAGGAAAAAAAAAAGTATCAGAGACTGGCTAGAGAGATAGCTGTGTGTGTGAAGTCCTTTCTATACAAGCATGAGGGCCTAAATCCAGTCCTCAGGACCCACATAAATAGTTATGTATGCTTACATTCCCAATGTGAGAAAGGTAGAGACGGGGATCCCTGGGAGGCTCATTAGCCAGCCAGCCTAGCCTAACTGGTGAGCCCTGGGTCCTAGTGAAGGACCCTGTCTCAAGAAAATAAGACAGATAGCTTTCGAGGAACCACACTGAAGACCGACCTCTGACCTCCACGTGCATCTGTGCACACACAGAGTATTAGAAACAGTTTAGTTGTTGGGGTTTGAAGAGCACTCAGTGAGCTATCCTGTGCCCTGTCTACCAGGGCACACCCATGAGCACCCCTCCTCGTTAGGCCAAGTCTGTACATCTCCTGCACCTGAGTTTCAGGGCTATGTTACAGGTGGATAAGGTCCTGGAAAGCTCGCTCCACGCTGGGGGAAGGAAGCAGAACCTCCATTCTAGGGCTGCAGTGTTTGGCTTTGGTACTGAGGGAGGAGAAGACCTTTGCTTTGGTTGTGTGCCATGCTGGGCACACAGGCTGTAGTGGCTGTGTAGGAGCTGCTGGCACTTGTTTCTCCAGGTCTTTCCCCAGCCTTGGGGACCAGGGGTAGGTAGGATGGCAAGGACACAGTGCTTGGTGGGACCAGTGACGACCCCTTTGCTTGTCCCCAGGAAGTCCCTGAGTGCTCTGGCCTTCTCCCCAGACGGGAAGTACATAGTGACAGGAGAGGTGAGTCTTGACTGAGCAGGTGGGAAAGGCCTGGGAGCCAGTCCTTCTGCTTCCACAGGCTTGGGAATCCCTGAAATGACTCCTGATTTTAGAAAATCCCTGTGGCAAATAGGGCAGGTAGCTTTTGGGAACAAGTTGTAGCAGTGCCAACTTCAACTTAAACAGACCTTCCAGCCCTGCCTGTGTCTTAGTTAGGGTTTTATTGCTGTGAAAGACAACATGACTAAGGCAACTCCTACAAGGACAACATTTAATTGGGGCTGGCTTACAGGTTCAGAGGTTCAGTCCATCATCATCAAGGTGGGGGCATGGCCGCATCCAGGCAGGCATGGTGCAGGAGGAACTGAGAGTTCGACATCTTCATCTGAAGGCTGCTAGGAGAAGACTGGCTTCCAGGCAGCTAGGATGAGGGTCTTAAAGCCCACACCCACAGTGACACCCCTGCTCCAACAAGGCCGCACCTCCTAATAGTGCCACTCCCTGTTACATACGAACCATCACACCCTGCCTTACACATAGTACAGTAATAGTAACGGCCTCCCCCCCCCCCCCACACTCCCAGAACGGGCACCGGCCAGCTGTGCGCATCTGGGACGTGGAGGAGAAGACTCAGGTGGCGGAGATGCTGGGCCACAAGTATGGTGTGGCCTGTGTGGCCTTCTCCCCCAATATGAAGCACATCGTGTCCATGGGCTACCAGCATGACATGGTCCTCAATGTTTGGGACTGGAAGGTGAGAACCGAGTGGGCATGTGGGCAGGCAGGGAGCCTATTGCCTGCTGTTGCACCATGCTTATGGTGAGGCTTCTGTCCCCGAGGTCACCTGGTGGCAAGGCAGAATTTTAGCCATCATGTCTGTGTTGGTATAGGGAACAGATGGGGAACCATGCTGCATGGTTATGACAGAAGTATTCTGTTTATGTTGAGTAGCTATGGCCATGGACAAGTGCCTTGACTATTTCCTTAGCTGTAAAATGGTTTTCCTAGCATCTACCTCTTCGATGTGTGAGCTGCAAGCTCCCTGACATGCACTCTAAGGCTGGGCTTTGGCATAGCTGTAGCAAGACTTGAAGTCCTGGTTCTGCTTCTAACCCACCATGTGACTTTGAGCACAGCCTGGCAGGGTGGAGGAACACTTCCCTAGCGAGCTGGAGTCCACAGCTTATTCTATGAGGGGCTCAGGGCAGGGCCCAGAGCAACAGCCCTTTGTGTGGTAGCCATAGACTGTGTGGTCCTTACCTCCAGCTGTTATCATTCCCAACATGTGGCTGCAGAGCTTGGCCCTTGGTGTGAGTTCTGACACTTACTCGTCCCTGGGACCTTTCTCTGTCTGCTCTTCTGGGGACTAGGAATGACCAGAGTTGCATAGTTTTCCCTAGAGTTTAGACCACTGCCAGGTCCAAGAAAAATGGGAGAAAGAGCAAGGACAGCCCAGTATAGAGATGGGTGGTGCTGTGAGCTGCTCTGTACCTACTCTTCCAGAAAGACATTGTGGTGGCTTCCAACAAGGTGTCATGTAGAGTCATCGCCCTCTCCTTCTCTGAGGACAGCAGCTATTTTGTCACCGTTGGGAACCGGCACGTGAGGTTTTGGTTCTTGGAAGCCTCTACTGAGGCCAAGGTGAGTTTTTGCCCCCATTGTGGCCTCTAGCAGCATGGCTCCTATGGGGGCAGGGTCTCCCACCTAGCTTCTCAGACATCCAGGTGCTGACTAGTAATCCTGCTGGACTCTGCCCTCAGGCCAGAGCTCACTGATGGACCACTGCCTCCTGGCCCCTCTGCCGAGTATGGGTTCTGCTTTTCTTCTTTCTCCACGACATGAAAGACTCTCTTAAAAGCCCCCCTTTTCAGCTGTGTCAGTAGGGGACCTATTATGATCCTGTTGAGCACAAAGTAAGGACCTAGTCTCTAACACGGCCTGCTGTGCTTTCAGGTGACCAGCACAGTGCCCCTGGTAGGGCGCTCAGGCATCCTGGGTGAGCTGCACAACAATATCTTTTGTGGCGTGGCCTGTGGCCGGGGCCGGATGGCAGGCAATACCTTCTGTGTGTCCTACTCTGGCCTCCTCTGCCAGTTCAATGAGAAGAGGGTGCTGGACAAGTGGATCAACCTGAAGGTACCCGCCTCCCTCCCTGCTGGCTGGCAGCTGGGGAACTGCTCTTCCCACCTGCTGATGATCCGGGGTGGGGCTGAGGTGTGTTGTGTTTTCTCTGAGACAGGGTCCCCTGCACTGTGAAGTTCAGTCCATCCTGAGGCTCACGATCCTCTTGCCTCAGCCTCCTGAGGGGTACACCGCCATGCTTGACTTCACGTCAGTGGCTGACAGCACAGGCTCTCCCTCTCTGCGTAGCCCTGGCTGTGCTGGAACTCACTCTGTAGACTCTCCCTTTCTGAGCCTTAGTTTTCTTCTCTCCTTGTCTGTCAAAGCAAATACTAAATACTGATGAGTCAGTAAGATGACTGAGCAAGTCAGTATGCCAGCCTCCAAGCCTGGCAGGCCGAGCTCCTCATTGGAAGGAAAGAGCTGGCTCCCACAGACTGTCCTCTCACTACACATGTGCCAACGCTGTGACCAGAGCACCCCTCCTCCTCACAAAGAAGTAAATCAGGAAAAAAGTTAATGGAAATGCCACCTTCCTAAAAGTGGACAAAGAAATCACATGAGATACTATGCAGGAGTCTTTTTTTTTTTTCTTTCTGTAATTTAAGGTATCTTGAGCCTATTTTTTTTTCTGTCAAAAAAGAAAAGTGTGTGCAAATATGTAAAACTTCACACTAAAGGTCAGTGTTTTAATAAATTGCAGTTACTGTTTTCTTCTCCGAGTACCTGAAAGTTGAGTCCAAGCTGTGAACCCGCTCCAGGCTCCAAGCTCACTTTCCTGTTGGCAGTGCACATCCCATGGAAGCGGTGTGCTTTTTACTCATTTTCCGGGCTGGCCTCAGTCACTGTCTCTAGGACTTATCTTTTTGTTTTAAAAGATTTATTTATTTATTATATGTAAGTACACTGTAGCTGTCTTCAGACACACCAGAAGAGGGTGTCAGATCTCATTAGGGATGGTTGTGAGCCACCAGGTGGTTGCTGGGATTTGAACTCAGGACCTTTGGAAGAACAGTCAGTGCTCTTAACCGCTGAGCCATCTCTCCAGCCCACAGAACTTGTCTTAAGAGCTTACAGCATATGGAAGTATTCCAAATTTTATCTGTCTTCTAGGCATCATTTAAAATGATTTTAGACATCATTTTAAAAATGATTTTAGTTTTATTTGTGTATATGTGTGTTTGTGCAAATGAGTGCAGGTTCCTACAGCAGCCAGAAGAAGGTGTCAGAGCTGCTGGAACTAGATTACAGACAACTGTGGGTCCTCTGTCACATAAGTGCAGGTGCCCACGGAGGCCAGCAGGTGGGATAGGATGCACAGGCGCTGGAGTTCCAGTGGTCTTGAGCTGCCTGCTGTGGGCACTGGGGACCAAGCTCCTGCCCTCTTCAGAGGCACTGTAACTGAGGAGCCGTCTCTTTAGTCATAGCTTCTTTTCTTTTAATCTTTTTTTTTCTAGAACTTAAACAACTTTAAAGCAACTTAAAAGCTATTTTGTGTGTTTGCTTCTGTTGACAAGGTTTCTTTATAGCCCTGGCTGGCCCCAAACTTGTGATCCTTTGACTTCAGTTTTTCTAGTGCTGGGATTACAGTTGGTCACCACGACAGTTGGTGTAGGGAAATCCCTTTTGTTGGTAAGGGATGGTGTTGCACACCCTAATCCTAGCACTTGGGAGGCTGAGGTCAGAGGATTGCCAAAAATACCACTCTGTCTCAGGCTCTGTGGTGAGACCCTGTCTCAAAAAACAAACAAAACCAAGAATAACCCCCCCCCCCCCCCCCCCCACATTTAACAGAGCGCCAAATGATTCATAAATTAAATCCCTATGGAAGCTGGAGTTTGTGTGGAGTCTGGCACTTACAACCCTGTTTATTTATTGCCTGTGTGCCTGGGTCTAAGCTTCAACTCAGACACTACACGTGACCTGCCACTGTCTGCTAAAGACATACTTTTTTCAGATTTCTTTCTTTCGATTTTGTGTGTGTGCTTGTTCTGCTGGCATGTGTGCATGTGTACCACTTATGCGTAGGTCAGATGAGGGAATCAGAGCCCCTGGAGCTGGAGTGGCAGGTGGTTGTGAGCCACCATGTGGTTGTGACTTGAACTCGGGACCTCTGCAAGAACAAGTGCTCTTAACTGCTGAGCCATCTCTGCATCCGTGACAAATTTTTTACACACAGTTAAGTTGTTCTGTGAATAACTGTGTCAGCTCTGCCCAAACCATGCCTGTGTCTGCATACTGGCACATCTTCAGTGATGACTGTTGCTGTATTTCAAAATCATGTAAAATACCCTCAGGTCTCCTTGTCTTCCTGCCTGTGCGTCAGTGACGAGTTGATCTTCTGTGGATGCACAGACGGGATAGTTCGAATCTTCCAGGCCCACAGCCTACTCTACCTCACCAACCTGCCCAAACCACACTATCTGGGAGTAGACGTGGCCCAGGGACTGGACTCCAGGTACTGTCCTATACTGGGGGAATAAGGGTATGCCCAGAATCTGTTCAATAGCATCTAGCCATGCTTTCACATCCGTCCACATGTGAGCCCATATCCACTCTTAGCTCTGAGCATTGGTGGCGTGTATGTGCCTAAAAGTTCAGCTCCAGAAGGTTAAGGGGACACTGCTGCATCAGGGAAGAAATGCTCAGAGGAGGAATGGTGACAAGCAAACATATTCCCCTGGGCTGTAACATTTACTAGGCAGCTACTTAGTAACAGCCCAAGGTAAAAGCAGGAATCTGGGCCAGGAAAATGTCTGCCAGCATCCAGGCATCGTGTTTATGGTCTTTAATCCCAGGACTCAAGAGGCAGAGACAGGTGGATCTGAGTAAAAGGCCAGCCTGGTCTACAGAGTGAGTTCCAGTGCAGCCAGAGCTACACAGAGAAACCCTGTCTCAAAAAAAAAAAAAAAAAAAAAAAAAATCTGAGAGAAAACCTAGTGCTCCATGAAGCCTCAGTCCAGGGAGGGAGCTCCATGGAAAGTCCACGAGTAAGATAGTACCAGAAGGAAGCAGTGAAGCAGTGACTGCGGCCACTGAGCAGTTGGAAGAAGAAGCCATGGTGTTATTAACAGCCAGGAGAAACGGTGCAGCATGTTACAGAACTAGCAAAGGGCTGGGGGACTGGGTGGCTGGAATACTGATGGAGAGCAGCTGGGTGAGCCTGTGTTTCTTCTGTGGTTCGTGGGGCTAGCTGTAGGGGTTTCATGATAAGCTCTTGAATGTGAAATCATGAATGCTATGTCCGGAGGGGAGGGAGGGGAGAGCCAAGCTGCGGCCTGTCCCTTGGTTGCAAGTCTTTGTGTGGGAAGTAGCACGGGTGTCTAATCGTGAAGGGCTGCCTCTTTGGAGATTAGCTCCAAGGACAGCAACTTGTCCAAGAGAAAGCTAGAGAGGGAATGGCTGGGTGTGGGAAGGGAAGAAGAAAGAGCAAGCTACAGATCCTGGCATAGCATTAGCCAGACTGCCTACCTCCTACTGTAGTGTGCTGTGGGGCCTCATCAGTGCGCCCCTCTGAGTTCAGTCCTCATGTGTAAGACAAAACCGCTTTTCCTGGGGAAAACTGGTGTGCAGCAAGTACTGTATAGCCTTTGTAGGAAACCCAAGGTGTCAAGACTATGCCTCTGCCGTTTGCGTTGCTGTTTTGGATCAGTTATCAATGAGGCCAAATAAAAGAGAGGAGACCTGAGGTATATGTTCATTTTCCCTCTGGACAGAAATGGACAGGATCTTGGGTTGAGTGGAATGGGGATAAGAATGATAATTAGTGGCCGGGCAGTGGTGGCGCACGCCTATAATCCCAGCACTTGGGAGGCAGAGGCAGGCGGATTTCTGAGTTCGAGGCCAGCCTGGTCTACAGAGTGAGTTCCAGGACAGCCAGGGCTACACAGAGAAACCCTATCTCGGGAAAAAAAAAAAAAAAAAGAAAAGAATGATAATTAGTAATTCTGCTGGGCATTGTGGCACACACCTGCAGCAGATCTTTGTGAGTTCAAGGCTATCCTTGTTCAACTTACACTCACATGCCATCAAAGGAAGTACCAGGCTAGCTATCTAGTGAGATCTTATCTCAAACAAAAGGGACTGAAGAGATGGCTCAGTGATTAAGAGCACTTGTTGACCAGCCGGAGGACCTGAGTTCTGTTCCCAGCACCTACATGGGGGCTCACAAAAGCTCAACTTCCAGAGGACCTAGCACCCTCTTATGGCCTCTATGGGTACCAAGCACACACATGATGCAGACATTTTCTTCCTCCTCCTCCTTTTCTTACAGGGTTTCTCTGTGTAGCCCTAGCTGTCCTTGAACTCACTCTGTAGACCAAGTTAGCCTGCAATTCGGAGATCTGGCTGCTTCTGCCTCCCAGTGCTAGGATTAAAGGAGTGCGCCACCACACCTGGCTTTGAATTTGCTGTCAATGTTGTCATTGGTGTGTAAATTGCAGATGGCAGACAGCGTTGATCTTCTCCCCATTGATGACCATCAAGGGTGTGGCCCTTGCAGACTACTGTGGGTGCCACCATTGTTTCATGATCTTCATGAAGCTGCTTTTTACAGAACTTCAGTCGTACTTTCATTTCTAATGTAGCAATAAATAATAAATACAGCCATTTTCAGGAAAATGAATGTGCTCTCTGAGCCAGATAGGCACTTCCAGTTTGCAACTTATATTAGAAGCAAAACAAAAGAGAGGGCAAAGAAGTGGGATTGGAGTAGATGGCTGAGTGGCACTGATGTGACTGACCTGTATGGCTTTGGTAGCTTCCTCTTCCACAGAAAAGCAGAAGCGGTCTACCCAGATACAGTGGCCCTGACCTTTGACCCCAACCACCAGTGGCTATCCTGTGTTTACAAAGACCACAGCATCTACATCTGGGATGTCAAGGACATTAATGAAGTCAGCAAGATATGGTCAGAGCTCTTCCACAGCTCTTTTGTCTGGAATGTAGAGGTGAGACCTCTTTCCCTCTTCTCTGTCCAGCTTGAGTATTCTCCATAGAGCTTAGAGAACTCATTTAACCATTGTGTTAAGAGACACAAACTGAGCTAGGTTTTGGTGGCACACCTGTAATCCCCACACTTGAGATGTAGAGGCAGGTAGATTGGGAGTTCAAGGACATCCTTGGCTATACAGAGTATTCAAGGCCAACCTAGGATACCAGAGAACCTGTCTCAAAAGAAAAGAAAAACTTGGACAGGGTTGGTGGTCCATACATTTTTTTTGGTTTTTCGAGACAGGGTTTCTCTGTATAGCCCTGGCTGTCCTGTAACTCACTCTGTAGACCAGGCTGGCCTCGAACTCAGAAATCCACCTGCCTCTGCTTCCCAAGTGCTGGGATTAAAGGCGTGCGCCACCACCGCCCGGCCCATACATATTTTTTTAATCCCCGTATTCTGAAGGCAGAGGCTGCCAGATCTCTCTAAGTTTAAGACCTTAGCAAATTCTAGGCCAGCAATTTCTAAGGCTGTACAGAAAGCAAGGCCCTGTAATAAAGAGAATAAACGAAAGGAAGAAAGGTAAGCCAAAAGCTCTGTTTAGAGACTAGGGAGGTAGCTCAGTGGTAAAAGTATATGCTGCTCTTGGAAGTACTGGGCGTGATCGTGGCTCATGATGGCCCTCAACCACAGTTCTAGATCATCGCCTTCTCCTGGCCTTAGTTGGCGTTGCATGGTGTTCATGCATTCAGGCAAAACTCTGACATAAAATAAAGAGAAGCTAATCGACTGTTGTTAGCACATACTAAGGTTCAGTGCACAGATCCGTTTCTAGTTGAGGGGTTCTGTGTGGGCTATCCTCATGCTGTCAGTTCTTTGGCTGGCCTGCTCACATAGATAAGGAGTTCTTTTTCTGTAGCATTTGGTCACTTGGGGCATTTGATGCCGCGGTGGCCCGCGGATGCTTGCTTCTTTCCCTCTACTTTCCTGTGTGCAGTACAGCCAACTGATTGCCGGCCTGCGGATGGTCCCTGGCTGTTTCAGTCCATAGCGTTGTGTAACTCATTGTATCATGCTGGGCATGCTTTTGTCTTCACCATCCATGTTGTTGGAGTCAAATTGTCTATTCTTGCACAACAGGCACTTCTCTACACTGGCTCCTGTGGTTGGAAGCGACCCTAATCATCTTTGCTAGCACTTTGCTGGTACCAGGATGTTCTAGCTTTTCCTTGTACACTTCTTGTCCCAGGCCTGGACCTAACTTTTTTTTTTTTGAAATAACTCTGGGGTTTTTTGTTTGTTTGTTTGTTTGTTTTTGTTTGTTTGTTTTTAGTGGCATGGATAGTTTAATTTTTGCTTTCATTTTTTGCTGCCGAGGTTGAACCCACAGCTTTATCCATACTGTATAAGAACCCTACCACAGAACTGCATTTCCATCCGGCCAGTCATTCAGGGCACTAAGGTGACTCCTAGTTGTCAAAGACACAGGAAATTATAAAATAAAAATACCCTATTCTTCATTTGGGTTTTTTTCCCATGTCATAAATACTAGAATTGAAGAATGGCAATTATTCAATTCTGAGAAGGTCACTTTTTTAAAACTTCTTTTTTCTATCTGGGGAACACACACACACACTTTTAGATAGGGTCTCACAGTGTAGCCCTAGCTGGCCTTGAACTTGCAGAGATATATCTACCTCTTCCTCCCAGTGCTGGGATTACAGGTATGCGCCACTGCTCCTATCTTGTGTTCTTGACACTAGGATCTTGTTATGTAGTCCTCATTTTTTTTTTCTTTTTTTCTGTTTGAGACAAGGATTCCTATAGCCTGGGTTAGTTTTGAACTCAGTATGTAGCTAAGTCTGAAGTGATCCTCCTGCCTCAACTCCCAAGTAGGCGTAGTTCAGCAGCATTTCAAGCTTTAGCGCAGTTTTTCACCCAGATGCAGCAGTCCGTCACCACCCGTCATGGCAGTCTTGCCTTGTTCTCTGGGACTGTAGGTGTACCCTGAATTTGAAGATCAGAGAGCTTGCCTGCCGTCCGGGACTTTCCTGACGTGTTCCTCAGACAATACCATCCGCTTCTGGAATTTGGATAGCAGCTCTACCACTCAATGGCAGAAAAACATCTTCAGTGATGTGAGTAGCTTCTATTCACTCTTGTTCCTGGGAATGTGCTGCCTTCCCTGTGGAAGGGGCAGTAGGCTCCCCTTACCATGCCCTGTGGAAGGGGCAGTAGGCTCCCCTTACCATGCCCTGTGGAAGGGGCAGTAGGCTCCCCTT
>JADRCD010200607.1:2572-14877 GCA_019843815.1 Montemys delectorum | reverse complement strand
AGGAGGAGGAAAAGGAGTCCAGCAAGAAAAGAATCTACTTTACGTGTGGACTGGAATGCATGGAGGGTATGCGGCTAGTTTAAAGCACTGACTTCAGACGGAGGAGACTTTGTGGATAAGGTGGAAGGAGCCAGGCAGTCTTGGGAGGGTAATGCTTCAGGGAGAAGACTGACAAGAAGGGGGAAAACTTGAGATTCTTGCAGGCAAAAGAAAACTGAGTCATAATGAAATTATGATGTGGCATTTGATAAATTACTATAATTATATACAAAATAGCATAAGTAATTTATAATTTAAAAACAAATAAATTTCAAAAATAAACTCTAATATAGAAACCTATAGACAATTCCACTCTTTACCACTGAGCCCCACTCTCGCCCCAACCAAAATGGTTCAGGATAAAAACCATATTTTATTACACTGACAGATGAGAGTGTTCTCTAATGTATCTGATAAATCTTCCAACCCCCGTGCCCCAGCACAGAAACATAGAGGCACAAACCAGCTTTGTGCATTCGAATTCTTATCAAGAGAAACCAGAGTGTCAGAGCACGGGCAGCTGATGAAAGTTGGTCTGGAACCAAACAATGATGAGGCTGAAGAAAAATGCAAGATGATACTCCAACCTGAGCAGAAGATCCTAGCACAGCGCACGCTTTTGTAACACCACACATTGAGTCTGAAATGTAACACACACACAAACACAAAGCACCCAAGACATGAAAAGAGAGGAAAGGCAGAAGACAAAGAGGAAATCCATATACAAAATAGACTAAATTACAAGGTGCCAGAGGGAGACCAAATCTGAATGATAGTATAATAAGGCCATTACATCAGCACAGGAAAGTAACCAAGAGAATAAAAATTATCCTATCAAAACTATTAGATTTCAAAGGTGAGTCAAAGAATCCTTTAAATAGTGAAGCCATAGAGAAATAGCTTTAAACACAGAAGAGCCCAGGAAACCTTGTGCCCATAAGCCCTAATGAGACATGTGCTTACAAGATGAAATTTATCTGAAAAAGAGGATTAACAGTGCTACTTAACAATGGTGAACTTTCAAATGTCTTGGGTTGTGACATAGGATAAAATAGGAGACTTGCATGGAAGAATGACACCTTATGCAGTACATTCCCTAAGGCCCATGTTGTAAGTTTAAATAAAGTAGAAATAAAACAAAGTGAACAGAGTATGCCAATCATATCAATAAATGTAAATGGTCACAATTCAACCATTAAGATTTTTTTTAAACTGGGAAAAACAAACAACAACTGCAAAACAAAATGATCAGAGAAGGAAAGTATGGGGGAAGAGACAGTGTTCCAGTAAATGGAAGTGTTTAGAGAGTAAGTGTAAAGAATGAGATGCCAGACAAAGAATTTATAACAACAGGTTCAGTGAGGCAAGCAGGACCATCTTCATCGCTTCTTAGCCTTTTGCCTAAGATCATGCGTGAAGATGACTTTTTAAATTGTGCAAAAAAAACCCAGAATTCTCAATTAAGAATAATGGCTAAAGATTTCTACCCACCAAATCAACACAACATGCTTCAAAGTCAAATTATAAGAGCCATAATGGTATAAAGATAAAAACACTTAGATAGTGAAAAGTGACTTTTGTGTACATTGAATAGGCAAATCAAGTGTGTTGGTCAGGGTTCACCAGAGGAATGGGGCGGTTGAGTATATAAATAATGGTAAAGGAACATTAATTGGGGTGACTCAGATGTTAATCATCTGCAATCTGGAGAGCTGAGGGTGCTCTGAAGATACTCTAAGAATCCGGATGCCTGGCAACCGGAGGACAGAGCTGTGGCCCCAGTCTGAAGCAGAAGGTGTGAGAGCTTATGTAAGTTGCTGGGATGTATACTTAAGAGACTGAAGAATTTAGAGGCAACAACAGCAGCAAAAGAAATGTCTGCCTTAAGAAAGTCCACTGCTCCCATGAACACAAGCTTCCACGTATTGGGCTCTGCCTTTCATCCAGGCCCCTAGATCCCTGGATGGTACCTCTTCCAGTCCCACAGCTCCATGATTGGTGCCTCCCCTTAAGGATGGCTCATTTCCATATATAAGATGGTTTTGTAATACTGATACAATAGAAGAAAGAACAAGATGGGAAAAAAAGACACAAAAGAACCAACAACTAGAAAGACAACAGATCTAATTAAATCCAAAATCTTCTCCCTTCTGGTTTGTGAAGAAATTAACAACTAAGATTTGTCACACAGTGACCTTTAATAGGAATGGATAAAGCAAAAAGTGATACACTTACAATCAGGAAAGGATATTCCTGAAACATGAACAAATTTTAAAACACATGGTACAATTTTGTAGTCCTCTATGCGAATAAACTTGGAAAAACTAGACAAACTGTATTGTTTTGTGTGACATATTCAGCTTATAGAGATGGAAGGTTTGACTGTACACATTCCCATGCAAGCACTGAAGAACATTACCAAGGGTTAGTTGTACCACTGAGTAGCAGACCTGGGGAAGGCAGCAAAGGAGGAAAGGACAGGAAAGATTCTGTCACACTTGCAAAAACCACAGGGGTATAAATATTCCTTAAATTGTTCCAGAAAGTTAAAACTAAAAGAAACACATGAATACTTCCCTGAAGCAGATATGACATTGAAATCTACACCCAATAGGGAAAGAAACCTCTCAGCCACTATCCCTTAAAATAATAGGTATAAAGTTTCTAGATAAGATTTTAACAAATAGAATCTACTACCATGTAGAAAACACACCCTATAATAAAGTGGGATGTATTGGAGAGATTCAAATAATTATGAAATTAGAATTTAGAAAATCCAAATGAGACGGGCGGTGGTGACGCACACCTTTAATCCCAGCACTTGGGAGGCAGAGGTGGGTGGATTTCTGAGTTCAAGGCCAGCCTGGTCTACAGAGTGAGTTCCAGGACAGCCAGGGTTATACAGAGAAACTCTGTCTCAAAAAACAAAAACAAAAAACAACAACAACAAAAAAGAAAATCCAAATGTATATCTGTTAAAAGTCCTAAGAAAAATATTGTACCCTCTATAAATGGTTAAAAAAAAACCCTTTCCATATAATTGCTTGTGTTTTCTTAATTAATGTATAAAATACGAATTTGTGATTAATTTAACATAATAACATAAGTTATACATCCATAAACCAAGTATGATAGTTAGTGAAGAAACACTGAGAAATGTTTGCTAATATTAGGGAGAAAGCAAAAGCGTTCAGTGATTCTCACTAGTCCTCTTTGTATTTCTTGAAGTATAAGCTACCACAATCAAAAAGAAATAGATTTGAGCCCTTACTTAGAAAATTATATAGAAAAGGAAGCCTGTTTCCTACTTACATGATCTTACCTATGAAATGCCTTGGAACCAATGACAAAGCTTACCCAAACTCAGTGATCACAATGTGAAATCAGCTCACACAAGAGCCCTCCAGAAGATGACAATGACAGAAAGACATGACAGAGGACCCAAGGAAAATATAGTTAATGAGGATATATCAAAATGCAACGTCTTTATGAGAAAAACATCAAAATGTATCTTAAAGATGCAAAAATTGGCTTGAACAAAATGAAAGATAGGCCATACTCATGGACAGAAATGACTCTAGGTCAGGAAAAACATGTCCATTCTCCCAAAGCTAGTTTGAGTACATATTTGCAATGCAAGTTTTACGTAGATCTCTACCTTTCTTCCAACTAGTGAGTACCCAGCTTCAAGGAGTTTTAGCATGTATCCTGTAAACAAGACCAACTTGAGGTATGTTCCTCCCTATGAAAGAAATAGTCTTGTGAACAATAAGAAAATTTCACATTTTCTTTAGAGACTGGACAATCCTAAGGCACTCAGCCTGTGACTGGCCAGATTGCTATAACAGGTATGAGATCAGGAAGGAATCCTGGGCTTTCCCCCACTGTAAGGAACAGTAATCCCACTTCCTGGCAAAGCACGTCCCCATAACATATCACACCTACTCACTGTCATGGTTTTAGTCCACTACTCTCATTAAGACCTCCAAGAGGTGATCCCAGGAAGCTAAGCTAAGAGGCTTGGATTGATGCAAAGGTGCAACAGGACAACTAAAGCACCTCTCCAGGGTTCTTGTGTCACTTGATGCTATGACAACCAATCAGATTAGCAACTCTTCTGTTTTGTACCCAAGGACGGACATGGATACTGCTTCTCACTCCAGTCATCAAGACAATGAAATAATTTCCGACCCTATTGTAGGTACCTACAAGAAATAAAATGTCTACAAAAATTAAGCATATTCTGCTTATTTTCCTTCACATTTCAATGTCTTTGTAGATGCCCAGCATGACCAGGAGAACTCTTTGGTATGTCTTTAGATTGTTTTGGATTGTGTCAAGATTATAGGCTTACTTGAAAATATTGGTAAGTTAGTCATCTCTTGCTGCACAGCCAACTACTCCCAAGGTTAGAGGCTTAAAACAACAAATAATTGGTCAGAATATCTGACTCAGGAATGCGAGAGCAGCTTAACTGGGAGGCTATGGCTCAAGGTCTCCCATGAAGCTGCAGTTTGGATTTGTGTGAACTACAATGGCTCTAAGGACCAGTTTGCAAGAGTGCTCATTCATGTTGCCTATTGACCCCAATGCAGGAGCTCCCAGTGCTCTGCCCTATAAAGTACCTGTATTTTTATCTTGTTCTGACACAGCAGCAAGTTATTATCAGAGCAAATGTTCCAAGAGCAAGAGGACAGAAGATTCAGGGGTCTTCACAGGTCATTCCCTACCATTTTACCCCATTCTATTTACTAGAAGTAACTCATCACTACATACAGTTCATTGCTATGAAGAGCACTAAACTCCATCTCTTTTAGCTGGTTTTGTAGCTGGGACTGAGTCCAAGAGTAAGACCTGGAACCCAGACCTAAGCTCCATTTCTTAAAGGTAAACGTATTAAATAATTTGTGGACACATTTGAAAAGTGCTCACTGCAAGTAGGATATGCAGAGTTAAAGTCTGAAGGTCTAAAGTTACAGTTTCTTGTGTTTAGGGGGAATTAAGACAGTATCATAGAGTAGGCATGGTGAACTCGGGCTCACATGGAGTCAAGCATGGGTCCTGGCAAAGGCCAACTTTACAAGGGTGTGACCAGTGCTGTGTCATGGGCTCCATGCTGAAGAAGGTTTCCTGTTTGCTTTACTACTGTGCTGTTGCCATCTCAAAAGTGAAAATTTTAGTAATGCTTAGGATTTTGTTTTTATCTTTGCGTTTTATATCTGAAATCCAATGGAAACACAAAGTGTATATTAACCAAGGAGATAGCCACAAGCACAAGCCTTTCTTGATTTCTATTTTTGGATATGTATTTGCATATATGACTTTGGGACATGAGCATAGGACTCTGATGGACCCATAAACACTCACCCCAACTATAAGCAAGTGTGTTATGTCTATGACTGAACAGTCCCAAGGGGCCAGATTTTCTATCCAAATCAGAACTTGCTTTCCTATACAGAATTGGCAATGGCGCTCAAAGAAACTAGAATGGGAGAAACCCTATCACAGGCTTCATTACTCATACTCCTTCCGTGTGTTAGTTAACCTCTCCAACCAAAGGTAATGGCATGGATAGAAAAGTGAGATCCTAGGTCCTTTCTAATTCTCCTTCATAGCAGCCCTGCTTTGCTCATTAGTAAGCCAAGGGAAGGGCTGTTCATAGGGTGCTCATACATTAAAGTGAACTGAAATGTTCTGCTAACAGTTTAATGATGATTAATTTTAATGCTTTAAATGATGTTCATGCACCTGCACATCCTAGGAAGTAGACATTGTGCTATCTTGATGGTTCCTGATAGAGTGAAATGCTCTCTCTATTTCTGTCTACAAGTACCATTGTATAATACAGTTTTCTTCTAGTACAGAGAACTGCTTCCAGAACATGCTCGTGGATGCCAAACTCCATAGATGCTCATCTCCCTTACATAGAACAGTTCAGTATCTGAATGGAGGCTGTACAGTCCTCCTGTGCACTTTAAATATATAAATAACACAATACAGTGTAAATGTCATTGAATTAGACTATTGTTTAGGGGATTAAGAAGAAGAAAAGCTGAATATATTTAGGACAAACATTTTATCAAGAACATTTTCAATTCATAGTTGGTTGCATCCACAGATACAGAGCCAGCAGAGATGGAGGACAAGTATATTAAAGCAAAATGATGAACAGTTAATTTTTAAACTTGGAATGTTAAATTTTAAAACTTAGAATGACATTTAATGGCAGAAATAAGATAAAATAAAAATAGACACACTGTAACAAATCAAGAGAGATCTGTAAAAAGAGCTTCATATTTGACTACTCTCAGTTGCAAGTTTGCCCTTTTTCCTGAGCAATGGGTTCCACGTTCATGTTTTATTCTCATGAAGAACATGAAAATAAAGACCTGACTCTCTGAAATTTCACTGTTTATTCAAAATTCCCAGAAATCAGCTATTCATTCTCTTTGTGCATTTGATTAGGCAGGAAGGGAGTGTTCCACTTATGAGGACCCTTTGCAGACCTTAGAAATACACCTCCCAGTCTCAACAAGGACATCTTGCCTATTCGTTATCCCCTGAGAACACTGCTTCTCACACCTCCCAGAGACCTTTGGGTGGGAGAAAATACTGTGAACCCAAATAATAATAAAAAGGCTTAATTACCGTCTCTGCTGAAGAAGTATGGTAGATGTTTCTTAAGAAACCTGGCATTATCAAAGATCATACTGTGAAAACACCATTTTTACGGGAAAGTGCAAGTTCTGAGCAAGACGTTTTAAATTAGAAAGATACCTTTCTTTCCCTTGAAAATAAGTTTGAAAATCAAATTGACTTTATGAGTTTATTTTGTTATGACTAAACTAAACTGAGTGTAACAACTTAGTTATCAAATGACCACAGCAAATCTAAATCCTGCTGAGAAAAACTTCATGGGAGTAACAAAGCTCCAACACTGCACATGCCTACGTAAATGTTAGAGCTATTCCCAGCCATTACCATTAAATACAAATCTAATCTGTCAAATGAATAGCGGGCACCCAGACAAAGCAATTATGGATTTCTAGAATGTCTTTGAAGTGCTTTCCCTTTGGCGTATGGCTATGTGTCATTCTATCAGTCAGCTGTGGAAGCATTGTGACCAACAATGGCGGGCATCATGCCAAGGCCATTTATCAGAGTCTGTTTGAAATGCTGCAATGTTAGAGCAGCATTCTGTAGACGGTGTGACTTGTAAACAACAGAAGTTCGGGTTCTAATGGCTGAGGGGTCTAATACCAGGGCTTCTTCTTATGTCCTCCCATAAAGAAAATGGGAAGATGATGATCATGATTGTAAGGCAAGCACTTTACTGAATGAGCCATCTTCCCAAGTCAGGAAGAAGTATTTTAAAGAAGAGAAAATGGCAAGTCACTTAACACCTGCTCCATGCCAGAGGCTACATACACAGTCACGCACATATCTGTGACCTCATTTCCTCCTGCCTCCTTGCTTCTGATGTGGATGTCACTGGGGAGGGGACACCCTTGGGTGGTTATGTTCTTATAGCACAAACCCTTCAGGAATCCAGACAGTCCCCACCCATCAACTGCTAGAATGAAAAAAATCTGGGTCAGGATGTGAGTTGACACAGAGAAGGCAAGAGGGATGGAGTTTGGGGTGGTGGTAATGGTAGAATTGCATCTCTTAGGAAAAATATGAAATAACACTCAGATTCCTCCATTTTCACCACGGCTCCTGGCTCCTTTGCTTCCTCCTTCCCCAGCTCTTGTCTCTAGTGAGAGTCTGACAGCTCTGGGCTCAATCAAGAATCATAGCCTTCTGTCAGAGTGATAAAAGTTGAGATAAGCTTGATTCTTTCAGTTAACTGCACTTCTCTGCTTACTAGCTGTGTGGTCATGCTTTATCTGTTACCCCTCAGTCTTTGATCTTCTACTATAAAGAACAACTATGTACCTTGAAGGTGTTTAGTAAAATTAAGGCATCTGTTTACTATATCTGAAATCTGAGTTGGATTCAAAGAAAAAAAAATCACAGTGTTGAGACCACATTGAAATCATGAGATTAAATGAGTCCAAAATCTTTTAAGATGCCATGCTTCTCCTTAGCCTATTTCTGAGCAGAAATACCTGCCATTGTAAGCATCATTAGCTCCATGCACATGCATAACATCTGTGCCTCCCTCTGCAGTGCTCAACAATCCCAGCAGACTCTTGACACCATATTTCCTAGCATCTTTACTGCCCTGATCCTTCACCATTCTCACATCAATACAGCTCATTCTCGCCAATGCAGAAATTACAGAAGAGGCCACTGGATCCAAAGAAAGGCCTACTCTGTTGGAGTGATTAGAGAGCCTAGTTCTCTGTTTGCCAAATGCAAACAAGAAAGGTCAGACAACTGTGTCTTTATTTACACTGAACCCTATTTCATTAGCCGAAGTCTTGACCTCCAGGCTGCAGGTCAGGCTGTCAGAAAATGTCAAAGATAAGCCTCTGGGTTAGTGGGAGTCTGTTTTGCTATAAAGTGAAATTCCAAAGGTCTGAAAGGAGACACTCCCACTAAAAATAGACACTGTGTGGATTTTCTTATTATGTGAGAATGTTTCTACATTAGATGGTGTTCCATATCAATATGAACATCTATTTAATGCCACCACTGCTTTATAACTTTATGACAAAGGAAAAGGTCTTTTGTTTTTCAAGCTGCAAGAAAAAGAAAATGACAAAGAAGCAAGGAGAAAAGGAGCAAGAGGAAAATGTAGAGAATGAATAAAGGAGACTCACATGCAGTAAGTGAATTCCAATGAATTCCCTCAACAGCAGCCTGGGGTACAATCCTTGCTTTAGAACTTTTAAATGATTTTAGTGGATCATATCGTGAGATAGAATGCAAAGTCGTCAAGACCTATTCCCAACCTTGCTTTAGAAACAGCTGACCTGTTGATTTAACCACTGTATATGTCTTCCAAGTTTTTCCATCCAAAATAGACCCATTGTGTCATATGTCACGGTCACATGTTCAGGGAAACACTCATCTTTCTGTGAAGGGGCCAGAGGCAACAACATGAAACAATTATGCTGCAAACGCTTCTAATTTTAATGATCTGGTTTGGATTAAGCAAATGTCAAAACCCAATTTATACATTTATTCATCCATCTCCTTGAGTAGAATGGGCTGACATTAAAGTTTTACGATGCTCCACATGTTTGGAAGAAAGGATCTTAACTCGGAATCTGAAGTCCCATTCCTGTATAAAGGAGTTTGTCTGGTATTCAACCTGGATATTTGGTCCATAGCCTACCTGGCTGGGAAGATGTGTAAAGCACCTTTTCCAAAAGTGCAAAGTCAGGTGGTAGTGTGAAAACAAACTGGTATTGAGCCTAAATTACATAAAAGCAAAGATCTTTAGATCCATAGAGCAATCCCTTCTCCCTGGGGCTGACTTCTACTTGAAGCCTATAGAGGGGAGAGCCCTGGAATGTGACTGTCCTACATACTGATGATGTTGTATTCTGTTTGGTCAGTTCCCCATCATTTATTAAGGTCTGGGTGTTTATTGTTGTGAACGTTTTTTTTTTTTTTAAAAAAAAAAAAGATTTATTTATTTGTTATTTATATGTAGCTGTCTTCAGACACACCAGAAGAGGGCATCAGATCTCATTATAGATGGTTGTGAGCCACCATGTGGTTGCTGGGAATTGAACTCAGAACCTCTGGAAGAACAGTCAGTGCTCTTAACTGCTGAGCCATCTCTCCAGCCCCGTCATGAACTTTTAAACTGGGTCTGTATGTGGCTTCAGATCCAATGGGTTATTAGACAAATGCTGGTACAAAGAGCCTTGTAGTATACAATGATAGCTGATTTTCAGATCAACTTTACACTCTCACTCTTCTGAGTCCCACACTGAGATCCAGACCCAAGAATTCACGAGCAACCATCAGATTTGATGCTTATTGGATGGGACTGGAGAGCATACTGGATCTAGTCAAGCACATAAGACATCTTATGCTTTCAAGTTGAAACTGTGGGACCTTATTCTGAGCCTGGCTTGCAGAAGCTATGCTTACTCAGCCAGACATAAGGGGAACTGTAGCTTTACTGTATCCAAAGTGAAGAGATTTCTGAGTTACAGTGGGATAAAGAATATGACCCACATGTTCTGACACTGAGCTTTGCTGACAATCAAGAACACAGAACAACACGTGATGAACGTCGTGTCTCTGTATCCTCCTTTAGTCTTTGTCCTTTGGAAGTCTAAAGGAGTCAAGGAGTAGGAAGTGAAGGGCGGAAGAATTATATCACTAGAATTCCTGTAGGGTAGAAGGTGTTCTTTTTCTGGCTGTAGACCAGGTGGAGGGAGGGACACTTTACTGGGTCTGCACCCTTGGACTTCAAGATCACAGAGAGTAAGGTCCAGATGCTTACTTCCTGTTTCAATTCTTCTTTCATTACTGGTTGGGTGACTTGGTTAACGTTTATGTGGCCTTACTATAAGCTTCATTCTCTCTAGATACAAATGGGGATATTTTTATAATTGTGACGGGTCATGTTACAATTTGTATGAAGGCTTCAAGACTCCATGGATTGAA
Source organism: Montemys delectorum (assembly GCA_019843815.1). Taxonomy (NCBI): domain Eukaryota; kingdom Metazoa; phylum Chordata; class Mammalia; order Rodentia; family Muridae; genus Montemys; species Montemys delectorum. The sequence goes on along the minus strand of JADRCD010200607.1, from coordinate 4,263 downwards.
GTCTTTCCCATACTGCCTGGGCAACAAGACAGCTCTGTGTTTGTTATTGGTGATATTAGAGTCCGTTGGAGAGAGGGTTGAGCTTTGTTGATGTTACAGATTAGTCATTATCTTCAACCAATGTTTAATTGTTAAATATGCCTTCTGTTGTTGCTGTATTCCATGGTTATTTTTATTGTTGTTGTTGTTGTTGTATGAAAATGAGGTACACTTATTTCATGTGTATCCTCTCATGAGTTTGGATGTGTGCATAGGACTGAGGTCTGCTGGGAGACTTCTTTTTCATTTTTGCATCCATTTACACACTTCTTGCTTCACACGCATATGTCTATGCTTCTGTGGAGGACAAAGCTAGAAGACGCTGGATCTGTGGACACAGGACAGTGTGGGCAAAGATGAATCCCCATCTGTGATAGACTTACTCAAACACCCAGTGCCTTTTGAAAGGAACTTGGGAGAATCGCCTAAGCTTATGTACCTAGAGAATGCCACTCACTTGTAATGGCCATGTTCATCCAGAGGACCACGGAGGCTAGTGTCAGAAAAAGACTTCCTGGTGCAGATCTCAGAAGCATCCCCACCATGAGGAACAGGGCAAAGCCAAAATTTCAGGTTGTGAACACAATTCTTCTTTGCTCTATGTTCTCCACCAGCCAGCAGCTCACCAATACCCTCTCTAGCTTCCATCCTTTTTTGATCCAGTTCGGACAGAACTGGAGAAAGCTCACAGCTGACTCCCACTGGAAGCAAGACTTTTAGAAGACACTAAAAGATGTTTTCTGCTTCTCTGTGGGCTGCTTTCTTGGGAGTCCTCTGCTTGGCATCCATAGGCCTGGTTTAGCAAGTGTTAGGTGGATAGGAGATGGAGCAGAGTTCTTTGATAACACTGAAGGGCAAATAATGAGAGTTTAAATGAATGAACACACACATATTTGAGTACACACACACACACACACACACACATAAATAAATAAAAAAAATAAATAAATATTTTTGTTTTTAAAATAAAAAAAGAAGATAAGAAAAAGAAAAACAGTAAGATAAAAAAAACAAAAAGAAGAAAAAAAATTTTTTTTTTTTTTTTTGGTTTTTCGAGACAGGGTTTCTCTGTGTAGCCCTGGCTGTCCTGGAACTCACTCTGTAGACCAGTCTGGCCTTGAACTCAGAAATCCACCTGCCTCTACCTCCCAAGTGCTGGGACTAAAGATGTGCTACCACCGCCCGGTGAAAGCAGCCTTTCTTTGTTCTGTTTTAGAGTTCAGCCCATGGAGGCATAGAACTAATTGTTAAGTCAGTCTTTCAAGGCAGGCTTCCACTCTCTGGCCTAACCACGGGTCTCCCCACTCTATTCATGTTGCTGAGAAAGACAGAATTAGCATCTCTCCAATTTAATTCCACCCTGCTTCTTCTGGCTCTACCAGTCCATAGACACTCCCCCAGAAAACCTTATAATTTTCCCTCCCTAAATTGAAAATCACCCATAATAGGGGAGGGTAGTGTTTCCTTTCAATCTTGGAGGTAGACACAGGAGACAGAAGGACCTCACATCCTCCATGCGAGCTCATGGTCTATAACAGAACAGACTCTTTTGACAGTTGGAAACAAGTGTTTCCCCTTTGCTCAATGCCACGATTACCACACACACACACACACACACACACACACACACACACACACACACACACACACAC
>JADRCD010200606.1:14615-28414 GCA_019843815.1 Montemys delectorum | reverse complement strand
TATAGCTATATCTTCATGTAGATCTATTTCTAGTTTTCAGAGGAACCTACTGAAGTTGGGGACTCCTGTGGTCATATTAGGGAAAGGCTGGATGAAACTGAGGAGGTGGGTGATCCCATAGGAAGATCAGCAGTCTCAATTAATCCAGACCTCTGAGGTCTCTCAGATACTGAGCCACCAACCAGGCAGCATACATGAGCTGGTCTGAGGCCCCCCAACACACATACAGCAGAGGACTGCCTAGTCTAGCCTCAGTGGGAGAAGATGGGCCTAACCCTCGAGAGACTTGAGGCCCTAGGAAGTAGGGCGGTCTTGTTGGGGTTAATATCCTCTTGGAGAGAGGGGGAAGAAGAATGAGATGAGGAACTATGGGAAGGGAGACCAGAAGGGGGGAAATGGCTGGATTGTAAAAAATTAAAAGTAATAAAGAATAATTTAGAAGTGCTAAATCACTATAACAAATAGCAAGTAACAAATGGAATAAGCAATATAATATTCTAAAGTTGAAAATTTCCTGGGGTCAGGAAGTAGTAGTTTCATGGAAGAACACTTGCTCAGCAGACAGCAACTTTAAATTTAATTCCAGCTCCGAGTAAAAATCTAAAGAACAATTTGATCATAGAACCTTTAAGATAAATTGAATAATTTGCATATTGTTCATTGTTTAGTGGGAAATAATTGGAGATTTATGAACAGGGATATGTACAAAAAGATTTTTTTTTAAAGAGAAGATATATAGAGAAGTTAACTGCATAATTGAATATATTAACTGTATAACCATTAGCATAACTAATGAAGTGAAATATTGAACTATGAAAATTGATAGATTTTAGCTGACTATGCAACATTTTATAGTGTCATGTAGGGTCCCTATTGAAGGCCAAACCAAGAAACTAGTTATGAATTGGTGAGTGAGATGCCTTTGAAAGCTTTAATTCTATTTTTGTGTCCAACAAGGATCTAATATGTACAAGTTCATATTCGATTAAAGTTACTTTTATTTCATTTAAAGTGGATTTTTTTCATGTAGTGTATTCTGATTACATATTTGCCTCCTCCGACTTCTCCCTTACCCTCTACACTTACCCTCCCATCCAGATCCACACTCCCTCTCTCCCTTGAGAGAAAACCAGCAGGCATCTAAAGATTAATAATGATATAAAATAAGATAAAGCAAAACAAAATGAATTGTGAAATGACATGACAACCAAACAAGAAAAAGCAAAGACATAGAGATGCATATAGATATAGAGACACATAAAATCCCCAAACTGAACTCCATAATATATATGCAAAGGACCTGTAAGATAGCAAAAAAAAAAAAAAAAAAAGTCCTTAACATTATGAGACAGAGAATTCCCCCAAGATGCTGTTGAGTTCATTTGTGTTGGCCAACTACTGCTGGGCATGGGGTCTACCCTTGAGACTAGTTAGTTTCCCCAGTGAGAGTCTTTTGAATGAATCTGTTTGATAGGCACTTGCTTCTCTACTCATCACATAATGGATGTGTCCACTTCTCCCAGTTCTAGGACACCATCTGGTGCAGACATATGCAGACCGTGTGCATGCTGCCATGATCTTTGTGAGTTCATGTATGTGTCAGCCCTGTTGTGTCTAGGAGACCTTGATTTCTTAGTGTCCTCCATCCCCACTGGCTCTTATGCTCTTTCCACCATCTCTTCCACAGAGTCACCTGAGCTTTGAGTGGAGAGATTTGATGGCGATATCCCTTTTAGGGCTGAGTGTTCCAATATCTCTCACTTTTTGCACATTGATCTCTGTATTTGTTCCCATCTCCTGCAGGAGGAAGCTTCTCTGACGATAGCTGAGCAAAGCATGGATCTATGAATGTCATTAGGAATCATTTTATTGCCATATCCCTTAGTATAACAATACAATCTGGTTTTTCTCTAGGTCCCTGGCCCATTTAGTTGCAAGTTCTGGCCCACCCAATCAGCACTGAGTGTGGGTTCCGTCTTATGGAGGGGTCTTAATTCAAATAAGTTATTAGTTGGTTCCTCTCACAAGCTTTGTGGCACTGGTGCACCAGCATATCTTTCAGGCAGGTTACTCTTGTAGGTTGAAGGATTTGTAACTTAGGTTGGCATTTATATTTTTTCTTTTGGTAGAAGGCAGAGTACCTCCCAGTTCCATGAATACTAGTTTTTGGTGGTGAGGGCTTTAGGTAGGCACCGGTTTTGTTTTCTCCATGTTCAATAAGTTGTGCATGTGTTATCTTCAGTAATAGGTATCAGTAATCAGCTTGTGGAGAGCCACCAATAGCCTTGGTCATATCTTGGATTGTTTGGGGATTCCCATGGGACCCCTTTGGCCAACATCTCAATTGGATGTAGCCCATTCCCAATGTTGGAAGCTTCATTTGGTGATCAGGGATGTCCTGTTGGGGCTCTGTCTCCTCTGTTATTTGTTACTTTCATTTAGAACACCTCTTTGTATGTATATATTGTAGGGAGCTTCTAGTGTATTAGATTTCCATATGAGCTCTCAAAAGGCTTTTAGTTTTAGGTGTCCCTTTCTGTATTCTCTTCTGTGCCCTCTTTCTTACCTCCCCTCTCTCATTTTATTTCTCATTTCGGTCTCTCCCTTCATCCACTCATAACGATCTATTCTCTTTATCCTTCCTAGGGAGACCCACCCCTCCCCCTTGGCCATTACTCTCTACCTAACCTCTGTGATTATATGGATTGTGGCTTTCTTATTAACTTAACAGCTAGCATCCAGGCATAAACAAATACATACTATATTTGTCTTTCTGGTTCTGAGTTCCCTCAGGATAATTTTTTCTACTTCCATCCATTAGATTAATGTTTTAGACTTCACAAGATAAAGGGCCTTCAGAGTAAAAAAGTTGGTATGATAAACACTTCCTATTTCTTATTTAGCAAATATGTATTTACTAAAGTATGGGTTGATGTGGATCAAATTACAGAAAATTTAATTGGCCGTTGCAGATGGCAAAATGTTCCCAGGGGTATCATCCTGTCATACAAGCATTAAAATATGCATATTTTGTTTAAAGTACAGTGCGACAGCTTACTTATTCAATTTATTGCTGTTTGTAGGCTTATGTGTAAGATGAGAGCTCTGTAATCTTGTCGCTAAGGAAGGCCTTCAATCTGACAGTCTGGGTTTAAACTCCTTTCTTCTGTCACTGGAAAGTTTTGTGGCCTTGAGTTTTACTCAAGTTGTCTGCACCTTGGTTTCCTTTTATATAAAGCAAGGGGAAATAATGTTTGCCTTAAAAGTTGTTTTGTGAACAAGAATAATTAACACAAAGCAGTCCCATGATGTTGTAGACCACATAGTAAGTTTTCAATATGATGTGAGATGACAACTAATTAATTAAAGGATGCTTTAATTGCATTATTTTCTAGTTGTTGGCAGTTGATAAAGGGAAAGCTAAAATGTGGGTATAGAAAAATCAATTTTATTTATAATGGGAAGGAAAGAACATCTTTAATTTTATAATCAAATGCCTTTTTTAACTAATAATTGTGATTTGTCAGTATTGCATCGAACATTATATTCTGAAGATCTTTTTATGAAGTTCATTTTTTAACTTAAAAATTTCTGAAAAAATAGTTTTATAAATTCTGTGAGAATTTAATTCATCATATTTTGTTCATACTTACCCTTCCCCCATGTCCTCCCAGATCCACTCCCTTCTCTACACAACCAACCTCTTGAAAAACAAAACAAAACTAAAAAACACCATTGAGTCTCATTTCTGCTATCCATATTTGCTTTGATGTGGGCATCCACAGGAGTATGGTCCCCTTACCAGGTTCCCTAGGCTTAAAGAAAAATGACGTACCCAGAAGCAGTTAGTTGCCAATAACTCTTCAGCTAGGGGCAAGACTTAATGCCTACCTCAATGCTCCACGCTTAGATTTTGCCCAACTCAGGCCTTTGCAGGGCTTTTGCATGCTGTCCCAATCATATGTACAACTGCACTGTAGTGTCTGGAAAACGATTTCCGGGGAGGGTGGTATATGTTATAAGAATACGATTTAGAGCTGAGTGCTCTGCAGTCTCTTGCCTTCATTTTGTGTGTGTATGTGTGTGTGTGTGTGTGTGTGTGTGTGTGTGTGTATTGTGCACCACTTGTGTGCCTGGTTCCTGTAAAAGACAGGTCCCTTGTAACTAGAATCAGATAGTTGTGAGCTGCCATGTTGGTGCAGGGAATTGAACCCAGATCCTCTGCAAGAGCAACAAGTTCTCTTAACTGTTGAGCTAACTCTCATCTACCTTATTTTTGGGACAGGGTCTATCACTGAATCTGGAGCTCACTGACTTGGAGTCTTGCTGTTTCCATCTCCCCAGCACTAGGGTGCATACCATCAAGTTTGGCATTTTGCATGGATGCTGGTAATTAAACTCAGGTGCTCATGCTTGCATGATGGTAGCTTTATTAAAGGAGATCTCCACAGAAATGTAGCTGGTATTCTGTGTTGGAGTTATGTGATGATTTGAATATGCTTGGCCCAGGGAGTGGCACTATTAGGAGGTGCGGTCTTGGTGGATGTCACCGTAGGGGTGGGATTTGAGACCCTCCTCCTAGCTGCCTGGAAGATAGTCTTCTCCTGATTGCCTTCAGAACAAGATGTAGAACTCTCAGCTCCTCCAGCACCATGCCTGCCTGGATATTTCTTGCTTTCATCTTGATACATTGTGAGTCTCTGGGTTAATCTCCATCTACGGCAAAAAGAAGCCTCTCTAGTGAGATTTGAGAGAGGCACTATAGCTAAAAGACTCCATCATCAGGAGTTAGTTAACTATGATGTCCATTTCGAGGAATGTCAGCTTCTTCCCTATGACCTATGACCTATGACCTATCTTAGCCACAGGTCTAGCCTAAGGTTCCTAGTCCGGATAATGATGCTAAGTATTAGTTCCATCTTGTGGTGGAAGCCTTAGACACATTCAGAAAATGCTTGGTTACTTCCATCACCTTCATGCAATATTGTGCCAGTGAGCATATCTTACCAGGTTCAGCTCACAGGGTTCGCAGCTGGGTAAAAGTGATGACCAATTTTCTTCTTTGGAAGCAGGCATAGCACTATAAAAGGCAGTCACTAGAATGGAAGCCTCTAGTGTTCCCTTCCCTACTCTGCCCTCCCATCCGGCACCCCAGTTAGTCGTTTATGTTCCATTATCCATCTTTCCCCCTTTACCCTACTCTATTCTAACTCCCTTTTCTTAAAAGTTCCCTCAGTGCTTTGTAGGTATCTCAAATAAAACACAAATACCTAAAGATTCAGAGCTAGCATCTATAAGTGGGAGAAAACATGCACCAGTCGCTTTATTGGATAAGGATTTTATTTCACTCAGACTGAATATGTCTGTCTCCATCCATTTACTTGAAATTTTAATAATTTCATTTTTGCCTCTAACTAATATTCCATTATGTAGACATATCACAGTTATTCATTCATCCATCAATGATGAGTGGATAATATGAATGAATGAATGAATGAATGGTTACCTAGGATGTTCCCATGTCCTGACTTTTGTGAATAAAACAGCAGTGAACATGGATAAACAAATATTTCTCTCAGAAAAGTAAAGAGTCCTTTGGGTATATGCCCAAGAGTGAACTAGCAGGTCTTATGGTACATCTCTATCTAACTTTTTGAGGCGCTTCCCCAAAGATTTGTATAGTGGTTGCATCAGTTGGGACTCCCGCTAACCGTGATCCCCTCCACCACATCTAATGCCAGCATTTCTTGTTCTTTTTTTAAATTTATACACATGTAATTTTAGAATCCAGTCCACTGAACATTCAGTGGGGCCTTTGGTAATAGACATTTTTTTTTAATCCCTGAAAAGTTTCTTGTATTATTTTGTACTCTTTCTAATGAGTATAGAACTCTTGTTAAAGTTTTGGCCTTTTAAATTCTCCCTCATTTTTCTTAACTACCAACTTCTCTTTTGTACTCTGTTATGATAGTTTCTGATTCATTTTCTAGTTCTTCCACTGAAATGCATGTTTGTACGTATGTACATATATATGTATGTATGTATGTATGTGTATATGTATGCACACATATGTATTTATGTATGAATCTATATATTTGATGGTATTCTTCTGTTCTTGTTTCATGGATATCCTATATCCACCTGAGGAAAATGTAAATTTAGAAAGTTTGTTTTATTAGAGATTTTCTTCAAATATATGATGACCATTATTTTTAAGAAACATTTTAAGAAGTGTTTTGCCAGTGGACTGGCTAATGGTCGTTTTCATGTGACCGTTTCCTCACAGTTTCATGAGTCGTCTGTCTCTCCAGTTATTCAGTCACACAATCGCTTTTCTTTCAGGTTCTCATTTGTCAGCTAATGTCTCCCTGTCTGCTACTCCAAAGTCACTGGCCATTGTCCACAAGTTCTTGAGGCTGCTCATCTACTTCCTTCTGTTTCCCTTGCTGTCTTTGTCTCATTCATAGGTGTATGAATTTTTAATAAACCTGTTATAGTCACTTTAGTGGGATTTGAAACATAGCAAAAGTAAGTTTGTATGGTTGGCATGTAATTCACTTGTGAAAATTTAAAAGTATTATTTATCCCTGTCATGCCTGTCATGAAGAGTTTGTGGGGTTTGCTTTCGGTGGCCCCCTTAAATCATTTCTTCCAGTAATTCCTATTCATTCAAGTATGTCATATTGGCCTCCTTGCTACATTGACTAAACTTACATTCTTGATAAACCATAATATCTTCCTCATTCATTGCTGTTCACATATTTTCTTGGGTCGTTACTCTGTTCTGTTCCCCATTACAAACTTCATTTGTTTGCGTCTTTCTCACCCACTTTCTTTGCTCTTAACTTAAATTGAATTATGCATATCTTTGGCCTAGCAAGGTGGTAGAGGCAGGTCAGTAAGGCTAGAAGTCAGCTGGCTTGCTAAGACATGCCAGCGAGTCAGTTATGTGCTTTGATTGATGTTATGATATATGAATAACGGTATAATATATTGGTATAATATAAATTTGATTTCAGAGAACTTCATCTACAATAAATTTGTCACCAGGAGAAGTAGAAGACGAAGAGGAGGATCCAAACTCTTGTGGGCCCACAGGACTCTGGGAAGCGTTAACGCCTTGTAACGGATGTAGGAACCTTGGCTTTCCCATGCTTGCACAGGTAAAGCTTCACTTTTATTAAGGCAACACACGACTGTGTGGTGGTCGCATATTTATTTGCTTCCATCTATTCCATTCAGAAATGTGCTTGGTCCTCTGCTCCCTTTGTAAGGCTTTTGTCCTTCCTCTTGAGCTTCTTGTGCATCTTAGTGCAGCATGTAGTGAATTTCCACATTTGTTTCTAGATTTTGGTGTTGATACTGAAAGTTTTTCCTATTTATAAATGTTTCATATTTATGATCCATAAATATGCCATTTCAGAGAATATTAGTATGTGACCTAAAGCTATAGTTAGAGGAATCTATATTGAAGTTGTTTAAAAGTATCAGTAGTGATACCTAGTTTTTTAGCACAATGGAAGCATTATTGAATAATATGAATGTAACCTATGACCCACTGGGAATTTTTAAAAATGAGAACAGAACACTAAAAAACTGATAATACTGTTTATAAACATTTCAGTACTAAATCTGCTTTCTTATTTTGTGGGTCCCAAAGTTCAGAAATGAAATGATAGAGTTAGGAAGTTTGAAGCTGCAATAAAAATATTTCTATACATAAGATGAGAGACACTTCATACACATGAAGATAATGTTAAAATAAGGTTAACTATGCTGAAAATGGGTAGGAAAGTAATGCAGGACAGATAAAAGCCACATTGTCTAGAAGCATATATCACAAACACAGTTTCTCTGTTTTGCACCTGGGTTAGAAACAATCCTTTTTCTTATGATTATGTCACAAGAAGTTTGATCATAGCCTTTCATACTCCAATAAGAGTTTTTGGAAAGCTAAATAGGATATTCATATATACGTATGGCTATATAGTATGTAATATATTCATAGATATTATTTGATACATAGTATTTAGATATATGCATTTAAATATTTGATATATAATATTTAAAATTTTCTTCATAGGACTTTTGTAATATCTGCCCAAATCTTTATATATATAATTTATTATTAAAGAAACAACGAACTGTGAGTTCTTTGAAGAAGGAAGATAAGTTTGTTGCTATTCAATATCTGTGGATCATAACAGCAAAGTTCTTGTTGGTGTCAGAATAGTGGTAGGACCAGCGGACATGTTTTCCCTTAAGGTCTTCATGCACAGTATACAAATCTATATCTGTATTTATATGAATGCAGAGGGAAAGGAAAAGCACAGGTTTTTGTTTTATGGCTATCCTAATCTGATTAATAGTTTTATAATAATGAACATCTTTGCCCATTTTAATAATGTTAAAGATTTTGTCAAACTATGTTTTTTTAATTATTTGTGTTATATATCTTAAAAAGTGGGATTCTTAGATCAAAATAAAGTATCAGAGCTGTTACTGTCATACTCTGCAACCAAATTTTTAATCCTATGACTATATCTGGCCAGCTAACACTTGGCTCATGATTGCTCTAAGTATTTTCTTTTAAAGTATTGGTAGTAAATTTCTTCTGATTTGCAATATTTAAATAGTATGTTTTCTTTGATAATTTGTCTATGAGAACCACTACTGCTTGAATAAATTTCTTAGATATTCTAGATATGAGTATTTCAACAGTTATCACAAAGTATTCTTAATCTTTAATTTTTTCTGTTGTCTTAATTTGTATGAACATGCACAAGTATATTGTGCAGTTTTTAATATAAAATTCATTAAACTTTTCTGAGTTATTTTTTTCTTTAACTTATTACTTTTAGAATAGCTTTTATCTTCAATTACAGATTAATGACTCTATATTGTATTTCAGTTGTTAATATCTAGTTTTCCTATAATTGTCCTATGAACAATAACATATTCTTCTTATTATATTTCATCCTTATGGTTTGGATTTACATCTAAAATCTCATTTATTTCTGCTTTCCCAATACGTTAAACTGTATGGCTAAATGTTGTTATTATGAACCCATGTTATTATATTAAAACTATTCCCTGGCTTGTTTGTTTGTTTTTGAACTTTTATATTTTCTAATTACTATGCCATATTTAAAAGGTGTTCTTTTGGGATTTTAATTGTTGCTATATTAAATATAAAATTTACTTATGATGTAGTACTTTTTAAATGGAATTTAATCCAGCAATCTGGAAATGAGACCTTTATTAATGCTCTCCTTATGTATTCTTGAAAATGTATATTTTGTGTATCTGGATACTGCTATTCATGGGTTCTCTTTTAACAAGCCTATGTGTACATACAAATGAGCCATCTATATGTTTATAGATTTTTATTTCAAAAAGTATGTGAAGGGATTTTATAGTTTTACAATTAATACACACACATCTATTTTAAATTGCATTCATTATTCTTAGTATGTGTGGGTGCATGTACCATTGTGCATGTGTGAAGGTTAAAGGACAACTTCAAGGAATTGGTTTTCTTCCACCTTTATATAGATTCCAGGAGAGAACTCAAGTTGGAGGGCTTGTGCAGTACCCACTAAGCCATCTCAGCAGTCCAATGTGTATTTTATATATTTTAGAAATGGCATCATCTTCAAACCTGCTGCTTTTGTTACACAGGAATTCCCAAGCATATGATTTAGCCATCCAGAAGTAAACCTATTTTAAATATTTTAAAATTATTTATCTTTAATTTATCTAGTATTTTTCAGCTCTTCTCAAAGAGGGGAGAGAGAGGACATGAATTACTTCAGCACTTGGGAGGCAGAGACAGGCGGATTTCTGAGTTCGAGGCTAGCCTGGTCTACAGAGTGAATTCCAGGACAGCCAGGGCTACACAGAGAAACCCTGTCTCAGAAAAAAAAAAAACCAAAAAAAAAAAAAAAAAAACCAAAAAAACCCCCCCCAAAACTTTAAGGAAACTTTGTGACCCAATGCTAAGGTGGTGATCAGTTCCCTGATTTCTGTTCAGAAGCCGAAGTAGTTATAAACACTGAAAAGACACTGAGACAGATTTCTAATGAAGCCTTAGAAAATCAATAGAGAACAGAAGGATCTTACCCATCTACTCAGGAATGGATCCAGGGCCCACTCTGCAGTAAGCTCTGGTCCCTACCCTCAAGGAGCTGACAGAGTGGTTGATTTCAAACTTTTTAGGGAGGTCATCAGTGTCAAAAGAAATGTCTTGAAATGAAATCACATACAAACATACCACTTGAAACATTTTATTTTTACTGTAAAAATATTAAAGTGTTTAATTTCTTTCCATTTTAGGTACTTTGCTCAAAGAAACCTATGATTAAATATATTTTCTCAATAATATAACCTTGGAATTTTCAAAATTAAAGCATCCAACCTGCAAAACATTTTTCACATTTAGAAGCAATTTTTCACATTTCTAGCTTATTTTGGGGACCATTAAAATCAATATATACAAATTGAGCTTAATGAATAACTGTTTCCTTATAGTCTGCTATGGGTTCCACTATGCTTGGTGTCATTAATATGGTGCTTTGTAGATTTTCCATGCCCAGATATGTAAATACCATATACAATGCATCTTGTAATTCATATTACTACCACTTAATTTAGTTGAGTCTAACTAACATGTGTCAAATAGCTTTTATGTTTAAAGCATACTATTCAGCTTTCAAATCATAACTATTATGGAAAGAATATAGGCTCACTTAGTGTCCAGGCTACCCATATATCTAATCCTAAAGTTTTCTTAAGATCGAGTAATATTTTGATTTGTGAAATGAGAACATAGACCTAATTCCCAGTTTTTGTCTAGGCTTTGAACTGACTCAATACTTCAGATTTTAGATTTCTTTTCTCCTTGTTCCAATACTAAAAACAGAATGAACAGGCTAAGTGATGGACGCTTTCGAGTTCATGCCTGTGAATGAGCTGTATGAAGCTTTATCTTTTTGTTTTGACTGGGCCTGTTGCAGTAAATCTCCAACCCAAATAAGCCCAGGCAAAGAAAACACAACTCAATGTGAATACAAGCTGCACGCTTGGATGGGGCAGATCTACCACTGCACTACCATCTTCCCCTTATAACTTATGGTTTCTCCAGGCCACGTGTGTTTCTGCTCTCTTTTCTTCCACCTCCTCCTCTGTTGTCCTCTCTGCCCTCCCCTCCTCCTTCTCTCCCTAAACCTTCAGCTCGACCTTCCCTTCTCCTGCCCAATCACTGGCTCTAGCCTTTATTTTACAAATTAAGGTGGGAAGAAGGTTTACCAGGACTAACATCTCTGAAAACAATTTCCTCTTAAACTCATGAAGGCTCAGAATGTTAAATAACATCAGGTGATTAAAGTCCTTAGTCAACACTGAGATTTCCGGTCATTAGAAGTTTTATGTGAAACAAATAAGATAAAATTGTCCAGTGAATTAGAAGGGAATCCATGGAAATCTTTTCTAGAAAATATGACCAATTTCAGAGTTTCTCTTTGAATCACTGCTAACCACAGCGATTGCTACCCTTTCAGCCGTGTGTACTATGTGCTAGGCGTTTCACAGACATCATTTATATTATGGAATGCTAGAAATATCTCTGATGTTATTGCTTCCAAATGATGGGTGCTTTGGCCTTGAGACTTTCCAAATATGATGCCTGTCCAGAAGGAGGAATAGCATGCTCAGTGTTCAAGGCTCACCAGAACCCCCATCTGCTCTCCTCTAAGTAAAATGGTTTCACCATTAAATCTATACAGACTTCTGGGCCCTTGATCTCTTTCTCAAACCCTGGCCAGGGTAATTGTAAAGCTTCCCTGGTGATTTCAGGATAGTAAACAAGATTTTTTCCATTGAAATGTTATGTCTGTAGAAGGACACGGTTTCAGATAAGAAGGTGGCCAAGAGTAAGCATTGTTGGAGCTGTTTTGATAGATTATTATCTGTACAGACTTCAAGAGAAAGAGCTTGGTTAGCTGTAAGATGCATGCATGCTTATCTCTTTCCAGCATGGCATGGCCATGTCCGGCCAAGTCCTCACCCACAGCAGTTGGTTTGGCTAGCAGCATGTTATCATATAGTGGGAAACTGGGGCTGCTATGAGCAGTGCCTACAGTCACCATTCAGGCATAGTTGTGTGCATGATTCACCACTCCTCTTTTTGCTGGTCAGGATGAAGTTACTCTTAAACTTGAAGATAGCACATTTCTCTTTCTACTTGTTCCTGTTACCATTTCTATCCAGAGGTATAAAAGCATGCTCATTGCAGGGCTGCTCTGGGCTGTTTCATTTGCAAATAGATTGTCTTTGATCAAAACAATTCTTAAGAGTCTGTGCCACACCTTTTTAAACATACTTACAGGGCATCCTGCTTCTTTGGGCTCTCTGGCAAGTGGGCAGTTGATTGACTTCTATAGCCACCTTTCTGTCTCTGGATGACTGAGGACCTTCTGGGAAGTGTTCATCAAGTGCTCAGCAATGCACACAATCAGGCCCTAAGCAATGCACACAGTTGCACCTTGAATCTAGGCAGTGTTCTGCCTAGTACATGAAGTGTGGGAGCCATTGTAGATATCACAACCCCCTCATTGGTAGGATGTGCAGACGTAAGTATTCAAGTAGAGAACCAACATTGGAGCCTAAAATACTGGCTTCCCAACAGCTCTGCACTCTGATTCCACAATTTCAAATGCCAACCATAGTCTTTTCCTCTCCCCTCCGATACTAGCATCCAATAGTACAGGTCCTGCTTTCATCCCCCTGTCAATTGTGACCTGTACTTGTCCCATATCCTGTGACTCTGTCACCAAGTGGCCCCTCAATTGACCAGGGAAATTGTCTTTTACGTCATTCATACAGTTCCTTGTGGCCTACCCCACCTCAACATCTGTCTATAACCTAGCAAACTCAGCACAGTATATCTACCTGGATGTCTTAATATAAACTACATATGACTCTTCAGAAGGGTCCCATAAGCTTTCTATTTCCATATAAACATTCTCTTAGTTTAAAATATATGTACTCTCTATATTCTTTTATCCACACTTTTAGTCATGGACATTTACCTTAGAGACAACTGGAGAATTTTGGTGGACAGAATGCCAGAAGTTCATCAATGTTTATTATAGCATAGCCATAGATTAGCATGATAAACAAGACTCGGATCTGCAATAGGAGACTGGCTAAATAAATTTGGAACACTCAATTATGGAATATATGCAGCCATAGAAATTATTATGCACCTCTTTATTATTGATGAACTTTTCATTAAAATAACAAACAGATTTCAAATTAGTAATATAAATATAATTGCACATCTGTGTGGATATACTGATCCTCTTAAAATAGTTTCTGTCATGAACAAATATGAGAATATTTATCTTGGGGTTTTGTGAGACCACTGAGTTAGTTATCTTGTCTGTAGAAAAATCAGATAACTTGTAGACCTTATAGATATGTAGATTTTTTTTAAGCCAATAATTTGACCAAAGACAATAGAGGTTTTTTCACTGGACCCAATAACCATCATGTGTAGCACTCTGACAAATGTGTCTGTATTTTTACAAATCTGATTATGTTTACCTGAAGTTCCTGAAGCTTTTAGGAAATTGTCCTGTTAGCATTTACCTTTGTGTTTAAGAAACTCAGATGGCTAAATAAAAATCTGCCTGAACCTACCTGAGAATAAGAATCATTTCATGTGTAAAGGCAGAGTATGCTCTCTTCTCTTCTCTCTCTCTCTCTCTCTCTCTCTCTCTCTCTCTCTCTCTCTCTCT
>JADRCD010200605.1:0-15915 GCA_019843815.1 Montemys delectorum | reverse complement strand
CTGTGTCCTGTGTGTGTGGAGGCTCCAGGTTGTAAAGGTCTTCTATGGCTCTCCACCTTGTATTTTGCAACGGGCTCTTTCTCTGAACCTAGGTTTCATTGAGTTGGCAAGACTAACTCCAGGATTCTGCTGTCTCTTATCCTGGGCATTAGGATTATAGGCATGTGCCTACAACCTGGCTTTGTGTGTGGGTATTGGGGATCTAAACTCACTCTCTTATGCTTGTGTGGCAAGCAGTTTATTGACCAAACCATCTCTCAGCCATAAAATAAATAAGACAAAATTCTTATTTTCAGTTTGTGTTTCTTTCACAGTTTTCAAAATAATCCAAAAATGATTTAACCTTGCCTACAAAATTGTTGAAAGTTATCTCCCTAATTTCTTCACAAGTTATAAGGATCCTTAGGGGCTGTCCTCTCCTGAACATTTTAAAAATAGTTCCATGATATTGGTGTTGGTTATTTTTTTTTTCAGTGCTAGCTGTCATATGGAGCCACATTATCCTCAAATTATAGCCTTGATTGTCTTAAACATTCCTAGTGTGAAGTCTATGTCCAATACAGTATTCTTGAAAAATTAAAAAGTTTCTATGTTCTTGTTCTAATTTGTGATTCTAAGTTTCTATGTCCATGATTTAGAGATCAGTGTTTATATTCTCACACAATAACATTCCTAGTGTCTCCTGCTCTGCTGGCTATCGGCCTTGGTGGGGGGAGGTTCCATTCTTTTTGCCAACAAGCTTTTCTCATATGCTTAACTCAAAGTCTCACTCTCTGCCCCATTAGCATAAAAGTTGGATTTCAATAACAACCTCTCCTCTTTCTTTTCTATTTCCTACCAACAATTTATGCTTCATTGTTTATGCAAAGCAATTTGACATTCTTTATTGTGTTGAAGCTGACTGACACATGACCTCAGAGTCAACTTTTCCCTTTGGGACTTAAAACTGTACAAGACAAATTTGGTCTAAAATAATTTTGGTGCCAACTTTTACATTAATACAGTATATTTATATGTGTATTAAAATGTATTCAGATATGATAAAAGTAACCAAAGAAACAAAAGTTATTAAGAAAAAGCAGTTTAGGTTGAGCAAGTATAAGGTTGTTTTGTACAAAATGAACATTGTAAAGCTCTATCTATGCCTCTGCCCTTGTTGGGATTTCTATTGCTGTGAAGAGACACCATGACTACAGCAACTCTTATAAAGGAAAAACATTTAATTGGGGCTGTCTTACAGTTTGGAGGTCTAGTCCAGTATCATCATGGCAGGAAGCATGGCAGCAGGCAGGCAAACATGGTGCTTGAGAGAGAGATAACTCAGAGTTCTGCATCTGAATCAGCAGGCAGCATGAATAGACAAATAAACAAATAGGCCAGGCTTGAGCTTTAAATATCTCAAAAACAAAACAAAGCAAAACAGAACAGAACAAAAAACTTAAAAAACCCAGTGACACACTTCCTCTATCAAAGGGCACACCCACTGATAGTGCTACTCTCTATGAGCATATGGGAACTATTTTCATCCACACTACCACAGTCTTGCAGGAGGAATGAATAAATGTATTCATTAGAAAATTTTTCTGAGAGAGAGAGGTGTGCAGGAGTCATCAAAAGAAGAGCAAGATCAAGCTAGATTGATGACTATTCTTAGCGGAATATACACATGCGTGTGTGTGTGTGTGTGTGTGTGTGTGTGTGTGTGTGTGTGTCATACTAGTCAGATATAGAAGCCAGGGAAAAGAATCTCCTAGAGGCAAGGAAATAACACTACTCCACTTAGCTCCTTCATTTAGCCAAAACAGTGAATAAATTCCTTTCCTTTACTAACTTGTGCTTTTAAATTTCTTTTGAAAACAGGGACACCAAAGTAGAATGTTTTGGGACCTATGTGTTTGGAAACAGGTTCAATGTGTATCCTATAGACTAGACTCCATAGGAAAGCACAGAGAAATTGGATGAGAGATGAGGCTGGGATATCAGCTTAGGTAGAACATGAAGGACCCGGGGTACCTAACAAGACATCTAACATTTACTTTAAAGCCATTGGACTATTGAACACCATTTAAGTCAGAGAGAAACCCAAAATACTTATACACAGAAACCTTTTCTCTTAGTAATATATAAATTATGAAGCCATCTTTTTTATTTTTTATTTTATTTATTTTTTATTAGATGTTTTCTTTATTTACAATATCTCCTTTCCCAGGTTCCCCTTCAAAATAAAATAAAATAAAATAAAATAAAATAAAATAAAATAAAATAATCAAAAACTAAAACAAACCCCTGTTCCCTCCCCCTCCCCCTGCTTACCATCCCACCCCCTCCTGCTTACTGGCCCTGACATATCCGTACACTGGGCCATAGAACCTTCACAGGGACAAGGTTCTCTGCTCCCATTGATGATCAACTTGGCCATTCTCTGCTATACACATGCTGCTGGAGCCATGAGTCCCCCCATGTGTATTCTTTGGTTGGAGTTTTAGTCCCTGGGAACTCTGCGGGTACTAGTTAGTTCATATTGTTGTTCATTCTAACGGGCTGCAAATCCTTCAGCTCCTTGGGTCCTTTCTCTAGCTCCTTCATTGGGGACCCTGTACTCAGTCCAATGGATGGCTGTGAGCCTCTACTTCTCTATTAGTCAGGTACTGTCAGAGCCTCTCAGGTGACAGCTATATTAGGTTCCTGTCATCCAGCACTTGCTGGCATCCACAATAGTGTCTGGATTTGATGATTGAATATGGGAAGGATTCCCAGCTGGAGCAGTCTCTGAATTGTCCTTCCTTTAGTTTCTGCTCCATAGTTAGTCTCTACAACTCCTTCCATGGGTATTTTGTACCCCCTTTTAAGAAGGAACGGAGTATCCACATTTTGGTCTTCCTTCTTCTTGAATTTCTTATGGTTTGTGGTTTGTACTTTGTGTATTCCAATCTTCTGGGCTCTCTCCCTACCTATTCAATATTGTACTTGAAGTCGTAGCCAGAACAATTAGACAACAAAAGGAGATCAAAGGGATACGAATTGGAAAGGAAGAAGTGAAATTATCATTATTAGCTGATAATATGATAGTATGCTTAAGTGACCCCAAAAATTCCACCAGAGATCTCCTAAACCTGATAAACAACTTCAGCAAAGTAGCTGGATATAAAATTAACTCAAGCAAATAAGTGGCCTTCCTTTACACAAAGGATAAACAGGTTGAGAAAGAAGTTAGGGAAACAACACCCTTCACAATATTTACAAATAATATAAAAAATACCTAGGTGTGACTCTAACTAAGCAAGTAAAAGATCTGTTTGACAAAAACTTCAAGTCTCTGAAGAAGGAAATTGAAGAAGATCTCAGAAGATGGAAAGATCTCCCATGCTCGTGGACTGGCAGGATTAATATAGTAAAAATGGCTATCTTGCCAAAATTAATCTACAGATTCAATGCAATCCTCATCAAAATTGTAACTCAATTCTTCACAGACTTAGAAAAAATAATTTGCAAATTCATCTAGAATAACAGAAAAACCAGGATAGCCAAAATTATTCTCAACAATAAAGGAACCTCTGGTGGAATCACCATCCAAGGCCTTAAGCGGGTCTTTAATAAACCATTTTTATTTAATATTTTTAACGAGTAAAAGCAACTCTCTATATAGAGGCTGGCAGAAGGAATTGTATATTTATATGTGTGTATATATGTTATTTTAAGCTAGGGCTGAAGTTAATGTTTTTTTCTAGATCATGGCTGGGAGGCAGCCCAGTGGGTAAGAGACGAGTTCTGCTGCTCAAGCTTGAGGACTTGGGTTAAAACCAGCATCCATATAAAAAGCTTGGTGCACTCTACATGAGGGTGGCTGGGGCTTTCTGGCTACCAACCTAGCTCCAGAGTCATTGAAAAATCTCAAAGAAGTAAGTCAGTCAATAGTAGAGGAGATTATCCCACTACCACCTGTGGCCGCTCATTGTGAAAGGACTTGTCTACCCACATATAGCTGCACACATGCTAGGCATAGCTCTGTAGATTGATTCTATATTGAAGTTTGTATTTCATACAATGGATCATCTCTTTTTGTTATCAAGAAAAAAAGGCCTGTAAATAATGAACAGTATAGAATACACATTCAAATATTGGCTTTCAAAGAGTAACATAAAGTTTCAAACATTGGGGCTGGGATTGGGTCATTCAATCATAGGTGAGATGCATCTTATTTATCCTAAACAATAAGGATATTGGTCTTCACAAAAGGAGACTAAATTGTAAAATATTTTAAAGAGAGTAGATCAAAAGCCTCTTGTCACTAATTTTGTTTTTCTAAGCTTGTTTGAACATGAGATAAAATATTTGAGAACCTCACCACCTTTTCCACCACAACCCAAGAAATGTTGTGTCCCTACAAATGGTTAATCTTTTCAAAATGCTGGGTGAAGTGATTTGACAGATATTATTGGTGATAGTAGAAAACTCTGCAAAAGGATGCTCACAGTTATCACATTCCAGGAAAAAGGTGTGTATGTTTGATTGAGGTTAGAGGAAAAGACTATTCAAGAGGAAAGTTATTTAACTCAAAAGAGCTCAAAACCTATTTATGATGGTGTGATAGGAGTTGGAAAGTATCATTCAAGAGACCAAATCCAATGGAGGAAAAATAGGCTTAAAAGTGACACAGAGAAGAAAATGTACTCACATAACAGTTCATTATGACATAATTATGTCACAATTAATTCAGCTTTCTTTCTGATTGGTGTTAGTGGTGAGAGAGAACAAATGCAGTGAAAGAACCTACCCATTTGTGCTATCTTCACAGACCCTTGTTTCTAAACACATTCCAAGAACATTTTGAACAGCTATTGAATCAATCTTTTTACAAGGCTTAGTATTTGAGAAAAACTAAAATATGTTTATGCAGACAGGATACCTGTGGTGGGTAGGGATCATTTGGATCTGATATAAATTCACATATTGACATATTAATGTTGCTTTCTTTTACATTTTAGTGATCAATGGAGCAAACTGAGAAATGTCAATGAGCCCACAGGTAAGGCTAATTAGATCTCATCTGTGTTCATGTTACAATAAAGTGGAGTACATACATACTCATTGTTGGCCCTTTCAAGAGAAGGGTGGCCTCAGAACTTTGAGATAGTTGAAGACTCAGGATGATAAAGAAAAAAATCTTTTATTTTCATTAATTAGTTAATTAATTAATTAATTAACTTTACATCCCACTCCGAGTTTTCCCTCCCTCCTCCTGTCCTAGTCCCTACATCTCACCCCTCCTCCTCCTATGCCCTACTCCCTTTCCTGCTAGAGAAGGGGAGACCTCCCATGGACACCAACTGCCTTGACTTATTATAAAGTTGTAGCAAGACTAAGATCATTTTCTCTTATTGTAGCTAGACAAGACAGCCCTTTCAGGGGAAAAGGATCCAAAGGCAGGGAAGAGTTAGAGACAGCTTCTGCTTCTGCTGTTAGAGGTCCCACATGAAGACGAAGTTGTAAATCTGTTATATATGTGTAGGAAGCTTAGGTTTGTCCCATGCATGCTCTCTGGTTGGTGGTTTAGACTCTGTGAGCCCCTACGTGCTCAGGTCAGTTGATTTCGTAGGGATTTTTTTTTAAATGGTGTCCTTGACCTCTCTGACTCTTTCAATCTTTGCTCCCCGTCTCCACAACATTTCCTGAGTTCTGCCTCGAGTTTGGCTGTAGGTCTCTGAATCTGCTCTCCATCAGCTGCTGGGTGAAGCCCAGATGACTGTTATGCTAGGCTCTTTGATGCCAGTACAGAGAAATATTACAGTGTCAGGGGTAGGCTCTTTCTTATGGCATGCAACTCAATTCATAAAGTATGAACAAAACTGGTGTGTGTCATCATGTTTAAAGGTTCAGAAAGCACTAGAAGGTCTCTTAAGGTAAGCATGAGTTGCTGCTCCAAGAAAGACTTTTATAACAAAATTAATGGAAAGAAGCAGAAAGGCCTGAGTTTGGGTTCAACTTGCTTGGACTCAATAAAGACTCAAATTTCGCATAGTATGGTGCTGTACAGGATTCTACTTGCTTCACATTTCACTGTGGGGCTGCACTGAAACCACTTTGTAAATACTTAGGAATGGGTGCAGCATGGTCCCTTCCTGGTTTAGCCACCTGTAAGAATGGTGTGATTTTCCAAAGGCTCAAATGAATAAAATGTTCCTCTGTCATTATTGGGGTTTGTAGTATCAAATCCTGGGCTTAGAAGTCCAAACAAACCAGCAGCCACCTTTCCTCCAAACATCAATTAAAATGACTAACAATAATTAAAATCAGAAAAACAAAAATGTTCAAGGTGCTTACAATCAGAAGAAACAAAATAAACAGGTCTCCTGATTCCCCAAATACATTCTTGGGGCTACTGGCATAGTATCCCAAATTAATTTTAAACAGAGTTAAGTTGTGCTCTCTAATACATAGACCTAGTTAAAGTGTGGTCCTGTTCCTTGGTGACTCATTGCTGTCTCTGCTCCGATGTGTTCTCCAACATGCTCTGATGAATGGTCAGAGCTTTCTGAAGTCTCTTCCTGAGAGACAAGTTCCGCCTCTTGTCAGTGACCCAGTTTCAGCCTTTTCCCAGCAGCAGATTTCTGGGAACACTTCTTATCCTTTGGAGCCACTGTGTCCATACTCTGGTAGCATCAGGATGGGTCCACTCTTCAGGATGTCTCTGCTCCTGCTAAGACTATCATGGTAAACTCATCCTGTGGCCCAAGGGTCATATGGGATCCTAAATAGCTAAGAATAAGGCCCAATACAAAACTGTGAAATTAGGATATCTCAAGATTTGTATTTTGTCATTATCTATTTGTTTTTGTAATTCCATTGTGTTATGGTTTTCAAGAGTGAATTGCGTAGAAGACAGATTTCTGTACAAGGTCAAGATGTTGGGCAATGCCACGGACTGGGTTCGTTGCAGGGACCTCGTTTTCTGCAGGATGAGCGTTCTGGTCAGGTGGGCAACAATTCGGAGGATGATAGACAGACTCGACACATGGATGTGCTGAATCTGAATGTATTTCTTAAAAATGGCATGAGGCTTTTACAGCCATTGCAAGAGAGAAATGAGAAATCTGGCAGCTCAGCAGTTAAGGTACATCTGAGGCCACTTAAAACACACAGGGTCTAAAGCAGCCACGTCTTCTGGATAGGTGCTACACCCCTGGGCCCAAGGGCTCTGGGCCCCGGGGGTTGTGGACTGCATGAATCTAAGTTCTAGTCCATCTAAGTTCTAGTTCTAGTCAGTGAACCTGCACAAAGTGAAAACCAGGCTTATATGGTATACAGAAAACAGGGCGAATGACAAAAGTCACGTAGGCAGGTGACAGTCACATCAAGGTTGGTAGGATCAGGTATCCAGGTGTGAAGCAGGCAGAAGAGCAATGGTGCCCTCCCCGCTGGGGCTATTTTGGTATTCCCATGCTAATTCTCTGGGTCTGCTGGAGGAAGTTCCAATCTAGCATTTCCTGCTAATGCCCTTAAGTGAGGGAAGCCCTTCGATTACTCTGGTATGTAAAACAGTTCTGACTTCTGTGGGACTGCCCTGAGAATTCTATGTGCCTGACCTCTGTTACTAACTCTGAGGACATTCCATCTGATAAGGCAGCTTCCTTGTGAGAAATTCCAAGCTAAGGACAGTTTGGAAATAAATTAGGATATATTGGAACGTTGTGCTGGCTGGGAAACAATGCCCTTCTTTTGCCATTTACGAATCATTTCTTGGAGTACCTTTATGCCTAAATAAGAAGGCATGTTGACGATTGGAAAGACTAATCTGGAACGCGTCTGAGTTAGGAGATGCCAATGACTGACTAAATATCCAGGAGGCACAAACTCCCTTTGAAGTCATAACATCTGATGTCCTTAGTCAGGCTTTTACCCCCTTTATTGCAGATTTTAATGGCGTAGACAAGTGGGTGTAGCAGGGCAAGCCTGCATGCAGTCTCTCTAGAATCAAAATAGTACCACAGAAAGGTAAGGGGTCTGGTGTTAGACAGACATGTATTAATTCTTGGGTGTCTGTATTATTGGACAAAATATTCCAATATTTGACTTACAGTATTTTGTGTATATTAGAAAACAGATAATTCAAGTATTCTAATATGCTTTTCAGACTCATGTATAATGATTAAAGTTATATCTACCTATCATCTCTTGATCATCATCTATCTGACATCCGTTTATTTTGTAATTTGTGTACACATAATGTTTTCTTCATGTGCAAAATTCAGGTAGAAATAATTACATGATCTATTGTGATTGTGATAATGAGGATACAAATAATGTATGCAAAGTGCTTGGCATTTTGATCTGAATAATGCAAATAGTGTCATATGCTGGGTTTTTTTGGGTTGTTTTTGTTTTTGTTTTTTTCCTGTGCCATTTTTTATTCTGGTAGTGTTAGGACAGGGCTTTTCAACTGTAGAGCGTTGATACTAGAAATAGACCCTTGTTATGGAGGGTCATCTTAATGGTTGTAGTACAAAGAATGTGTCCTTAAGGGTGCAATTCTTTCTGTTGAGGCTGATGTTTCAGGCTTTCCTGAAAGGAGGTATTTCTCAAACAGTGATGAATAGCAGTCTCTCCTACCCACAAGAGGCACATGTTTTCCTGGAATTACCTTACACAGAGCATCAGAAGAGAAGAAGAGAAGAAGGCATTATCTTCACCCATGGTTACTGGTCACAGTCCATCCTGGTTGGGAAGGTATAGAAGCATTGACTCTGAGCTTTGGAGGTAGAGATCAAGACTGCTTGCTTATACCTTGCAGATCAGGAAACAGAGAAGGGATTATTGATGTTCAGTTGTCCCCCATCTCTCTCTCTCTCTCTCTCTCTCTCTCTCTCTCTCTCTCTCTCTCTCCCTATCTCTTTACATCTCTCTATCCCACCTCCCTCTATCCTCTTTGTTCAGTCTGGGACATCAGCTCATGGGATCCTGCTGCCTGGATTCAGCTATTGTCTGGAGGAACCTCATAGATTCTCCCAACGTAATCTGAAAATCCAAATTAATCTTTACATAGAGGTCAATGTTGGGAGTAAGTGAAGTTGTAAATGAATGTGAATTTTTCACTGGAGCAGAGCCATGTCAAGAACAATGCTGCAGCTCTATGGTAGTGGCAGTTTTCTCTGGCTGAGGCTCACAGGGTTGGCAATGCCTTCCAGAGATCTAAGTGTGAATGTTGACAGTGTATGCAGAAACTTTCCATTGGAGCTTTCACCCTTCTGGATGCTTGTGGCCTGGAGACTGCTTCACTACAAAGATATTAGCTACTCCTATTGATATTAGTTAAACCTGCCTCCTTGCTCAGCTGTGTATAATAACCTGCTTCCTTGTATCTGCATGCAATAACCCTGTACAAGGCAAAAGTTCTGTATTGCATTGAAGGAGGAAAATACGCCTTCTAATTGCTTCTTCATGACCCTGACTGTTAGTGCTGGGATTATAACAAATACTGTCATATTTGTTTTTATCATTACTTTTCTTTTTCCAAAGTATGTGTGTGTGTGTGTGTGTGTGTGTGTGTGTGTGTGTGTTTTGCCTATTGAATATATGTCCAAGAGTGCCCTTGAAGGCCAGAAGAGGGCACTAGATTTCTTGGAAGTGGAGTTACAGATCCCTGTGAGCTTCCGTGGAGTCTGGGAACCTAATGATGGTCTTCTGCGCAGCTCTTAAGTACTCTGACCCACCAACACATCTTTCCCAAACCTCATTTTTAAGGTATAAAATGGTCAGGATGCTTTATATCTAAGTGGAGACTGGAATTTGAGTAATAGGGACTTTTATAACCATGTTTTCTATGTTCAATTACAATTATGTTTTTATTTATGTTATACAAATTGAGTTGTTTTAATTAGCTGGCTAGCTAATCGCTAAAAATACATGTATGAGTACTATTTATATGAGACCAAGAATAAACTATAATAATCAGAGATAAGGGAGGTGAAGATCCCATCATGACATATGGCCATTTTGAAATAGAATAGTACTGTATCCACCCACATAGGCTCCGTTCACAGCTATGCGCTCTCATTTTATGATGTAGCCTGGGCAGAAAAAAGAAAATTACCAATCAATTCCCTACTGTGCAGTGATGGATTCTAAAGCGAAATCAGAGCCAATCTATCCCTAGGCACATTAGTGTGGCCTTGCATCTTCAGGTCCTTCATCTAAGGAAATGATGAAGCAGTGATGTGAAATCTAGTACAAAGTAGGATGCACTCTTCTATCTGTGTTTCTCTGCTAATTCTCTGAAGATGAGAGTTGAGATTGAGAGAGGAGTGTGTGTGTTTGTGTGTGTGCACATCTGTGTATGTATGAGTGTATTTCTGCCTATGTGTTACATATTATAGGCTTTTATGTATTAATTTGTATAAACAAGTTCAGACTATTCTGTACTAATGTAATTTATTTAACTGTAATTCTCGTACATAAGCAGAGTGTGAAGACTAAGAATTTACTTTTTCATCAGAGTGGTGCTGGGTCATCTACTATGGCCATCCATGTCCTTCTATATCATCTTGCTTTACCTCAGACATTATTTTGCTTGTTTGTTGTTGTTGTTGTTTTGCATTTTTTGTTTGTTTGGTTGGTTGGTTTTGGTTTCTTTGAGACAGGGTTTCTCCGTATAGCCCTGGCTATTCTGGAACTCACTCTGTAGACCAGGCTGGCCTCAAACTCAGAAATCTGCCTGCCTCTGCCTCCCAAGTGCTGGGACTAAAGGCATGTGTCACCACTGCTTGGACAGACATTATTCTGTAATTGTAATAGTCCATACAGTGGTTCTCCACCTGTGTGTCCTGACCCCTCTGTGGGTGGAGCCAAATGATCATTTCATAGTCAGATATCAGACATTCTGCATATCAGGTGTTTACATTACAATTCATAGCAGTAGCAAAATTACAGTTATGAAGTAGCAGTGAAAACAATTTTATGGTTGGGGTACCAGAACATTAAGACCTGTATTAGAGCATTAGGAACAGTGTTAGGAAGATTCAGAACCGTTGGTCTAATCAGGTGGTAAGAAGAATGGGGGGGTCTCTTCATTCTCTTTATACTGACAATGTTATGAAGCCTTGTTGGGTCCCTCTTTCCTGCCTCAACTCTGCAACATAAGAACTTAAGACTGTAAACTCATGCCTGCTGTGCCTAAAACAAAGGCCCACTACACTGAGTTCCTGTCAGGGACAGAGTGTCCCTGTTGTTCCCCAGTCCCTGAGAATTTGACCTTATCTGAGTAACAGTCTATTCTCGGAGGAACCATGGAGTGTTCTCGGAAAAACCATAAAATGTTTTGTCAACGCTTCCGCTCCGGCCAGGTGTGAAGCCAGGTGTACACCCCCACCCCACTTCCTCTTAACGCTTCTTTGCTCTGCAAGTATAATTACTCTGCCCTTCCGAAGTAAAGTTAGGCCTTGACAACCGTTTCTGCTTGGCCTCGTTCCTCTCTCTCGCCCGCTTCTCTTTCAGGCTCGGTCCCCTTCGGACCCTGGTTGATTACTCGCCCCTCGGGCTGGGGCAAATGACGCCTGAACAGGGACCCCGAAGTACGGACGCTTGCCAGACGGAACACATAAGCGGAGCTCTGGAGACAGAGATCACCACCCGCGCTACGGTCCTTCCGCCGCTCACAGGGACCAGCAAAGATTCTTCCCTTCCGTCTCATAGAAATGGGCCAACAGTTGTCAAAGGAGGCAGCCTTCATTAAGGACTTGAAGGCCTTCCTCAGGGAGAGAGGAATCAGAGTTAAAAAGAAAGACCTTATAAAATTTTTTATATTTGTGGATCAGACTTGTCCGTGGTTTATCATAGATGGGCCAAATATAAGCCCAAAGAAGTGGCAAAGGGTGGGCTGAGAGCTTAATGATAGGCTTACCAAGGAAGGTCCTGATGCTATTCCCTCCACCATTTTTTCTTATTGGGGCCTCATTTGTGATATCGTTGAGGCAGCCAGTGATGACCCCGATAGACAGCAACTTCTGGCAGTTACTGAAAAGTGCCTTAGACCCCTCTCCCGTACACCCTCTGTCAAATCAGTAGTCATAGACATGAGCCCTGTTAATGGACCGACATCAGAGTCACAAAGAAGGGTTGTAAATTTGCACCCTTCCCCAACCAGGGGCCTAAAAACATATTTAACAGCCCCTGTCTTTGGGGGCCCTTCAGGAGAGGATCCCCTAGATCCTGGGGACGAGGCTACCCTGGAGGAGGAAACCGCCTGATATCATAATCCCGATTGGCCCCCCTTGGCCTCTGCGCCACCTCCTACTGCCTATCCTCTCCCCATATGTGCTCCCT
Organism: Montemys delectorum; assembly: GCA_019843815.1. NCBI lineage: Eukaryota > Metazoa > Chordata > Mammalia > Rodentia > Muridae > Montemys > Montemys delectorum. The sequence continues at coordinate 3,600 of JADRCD010200605.1, read as the reverse complement.
CCCTGCATGTGTCAGCCATCCCCCTAATGGAGGACCGCGATAAATTGGCAACTCAAGTCGCTGAATTAAAAGAGGTCCTACACCTTCAGAAGGAGTTCACCCAACTCTCCACAGAATTGGCCTCCCTGCAGGTGTCTATTAAAGATACTCTTTTCATGCCATCCCCTTGCCCCCTTTCAAAGAGTGCCCCACCATGACAAGGCCTCCCTTCAAAATCTTCTCAAGTCCCTCGTCGCCTGTCCATGACCTGTCCTGTCTTGACTAGATCTAGAGCTGCTACGTTAGAGGGAGATTTACCAGCCATCCCAGAGGTGAGCCATGAGCCGGCCTCTGATTCTACTGCCCCGCTTCCTCCTTTATCCGAACCTCCTTATGATGAGGTGGCCATTACGGGGTCAGATAGTGAGGAGGAAGAGCCCCCCCCCCCGGTGATTATGGGGAATTACTGCACAAATATAAGATTAAAATTTAAAAACATTAAGGAGTTACATTCTGCTGTCAAAAATTATGGTGCCAATGCCTCTTTCACCATGTCCATGCTAGAAAACTTAGCCGGTGACGGCTACCTCCGTCTGGGAGAATGGCTTCAGGTGGTTCAGGCTGTTTTGGACAGGAGTCAGTTTTTAAATTGGAAGGCAGAGTTTTTAGATAGGGGGGAGGCCTTGGCCGCTCGTAACCAGAAAAACCCCCTCTCTAAATCTGCTTCTTGGTCCGCTGATAAAATTTGTGGATGGGGACAGTTTGCTTCTCTAGAAAAACAATAGGGTTTGTCCCTCGGCATTCTCGCCCAGACCACTGAGGCTGCTATGGTGGCATGGCTGGCAGTGGCTCTTAAAGGATCTGTTCTGACGCCCCTGAGTGAAATCATACAGGGTCCTAAGGAGCCCTTTTCCCAATTTGTGGCCCGCCTTCAGTTGGCAGCAGAACACATTTTGGGACCAGAAGAGAGTGAAGGAAAATTGGTCCGTCAGCTTGCTTTAGAAAATGCTAATTCAGCTTGCAGCGGACTTCTCAAGGTCAAACAAGATCTCGACCTCAATCAGATGTTAAAACTTTGTGCTGATGTTGACTCATTCACGCAACAATTGGAGCAAGCCATTTCCCTAGCCATAGGTGCTGCCCTAAATATTCAAGGCAAGACTAAAACTTGTTTTTGCTGCGGCCAGGAAGGGCACTTTGCCAGAGATTGTCCCCTGTCCTTACGGGGCCAGCGGACTGACCCTAATAACTCTGAAACCCAACCTACCTTGCCGACCACACCCTGTCCTCAGTGCCGGAGAGGGTATCATTGGGCCAGCCAGTGTTGCTCTAAGTTGGATATCTCTGGCAAACCTTTGACACCGATTCAGGGAAACGGACCAAGGGGCCAGCCCTGGGCCCTGATCACAATACCGTTTGTGCCGGCCACGGGAACAGCCAGGCAACAGCAACACCACCAAACCTTCCTGTGCCACCTTACGCCCAACCTCAGTCGCTGCCCTCTGACGGGCCATACCCGGGAGTGCAGGATTGGACCTCTGTGCCGCCTCCGACACAATATTAAAACCTGAGGACGGGGTGCAGATAATTCCTACTGGAGTTTTTGCCCTCCCCCCCAATGTATATTTTTTGATCTTGGGTAGGGCCTCGATCACGCTCCAGGGCATCACCGTTTACCCCTCCATTGTTGATAATGATTATACTAGTGAGATTAAACTTTTGGCTAGCAGTTCTAGAGGCCCTCTTTGTGTCCGTCTAGGCCAGCGCCTCGCTCAGGCCCTTCCCCTTCCATTGGATTCTTCCTCTCCCTCCTTGGGCCTCCCCCATGGTGCCTCATCCCCTGGTTCCTCAGATATCTTTTGGGTGCAAAAACTTTCACAGGACCGCCCTCACATTTAAAACTTAAACTTAATGGCAAGATTTTCGAGGGTATCCTTTACACTGGCACAGACTCCATTGTCATTTCTCAGTCCTCTTGGCCCACTTCCTGGCCTTGCCAGCCTTCCTTAACTAATCTACAAGGCATTGGCCAATCTAACCATATGCTCCAAAGTTCCCAATTACTATTGTGGGAAGACCCTGAGGGAAATGTTGGGCAGGTCAGGCCCTTTATTGTCCCTGGACTTCCTGTAAACTTATGGGGAAGAGATATTTTAAGCCAGATGAGGGTCTTTATGTTCAGCCCCTCTAAGGTTGTGACACATCAGATGCTAAATCAGGGTTTCCTCCCTGGGCTGGGTTTGGGCAAAGACAATGAAGGGACACCCACCCCTCTCATTGTGATGCCTAAAACAAACCGCTCTGGTCTCGGCTATAATTCGAATTTTTCCTAAGGGCCATTGCTCCTCCTGCACGCCAGGCAGATAAGATCACCTGGAAGTCTGATTCCCCTGTCTGGGTTGACCAGTGGTCCTTCCCACATCATAAAATTTCCGCAGCCATGCAGTTAGTGCAGGAACAGCTGGATGCGGGCCATATTGAACCCTCTACCTCCCCTTGGAATACACCTATTTTTGTAATACAGAAAAAGAGTGGTAAATGGAGGTTGCTCCAGGATCTTAGAGAAATAAATAAGACTATGGTTCCCCTGGGAGCACTTCAGCCCGGTCTCCCCTCCCCCATAGCCATACCTAATGGGTTTTATAAGATAGTTAGTGATTTAAAAGATTGCTTTTTTTGCATTCCCTTACATCCAGAAGATTGTAAGCGTTTTGCCTTTAGTGTTCCTGTTGTTAACCATATTGGGCCATTCCCATGGTTTCAATGGAGAGTTTTGCCTCAGGGCATGGCTAATAGCCCCACCCTTTGTCAGAAGTTTGTAGCTCAGGCTATTGATCCCTTTCGCCTTAATTACCCTGAAATATATATTATTCATTATACAGATGATATTCTTCTTGCTGGGCCGGAAGAAACAATATTATTTAAGATAAGTCAAGATTTAATATTAGCCCTCCAAGATCTTGGATTACAAATTGCCCCCGAAAAGGTCCAATTACAGCCCCCACATTTGTTTTTAGGTTTTGAATTATTCACCTCCAGGGTCTTTTCTCAAAAAATTGAGCTCAAAAAAGATTCCCTATGTACGCTTAATGATTTTCAACGACTCCTGGGAGATATAAATTGGCTACGCCCCTATCTAAAGTTAACTACAGGAGAACTCAAGACCCTCTTTGATATTCTTAAAGGAGAGTCAGATCCTTCCTCTGCAAGAATATTGACCCCTGAGGTTGCATCCGCCCTTGTACGCATTGAAAAGTCCATCCAGTCACAAACAATCTCTTATTATGATCCAAAATTGCAATTGTGGCTACTAATTTTGCCCACTAAATTTGCACCCACGGGAGTGCTGTGGCAGATTAAGCCCTTGTATTGGCTTCACTTACCAGCCACCCCTCTCAAGGTTCTTTCGGTCTACCCCTCCCTGGTTGCTCAAGTTATTAAGCTGGGGTGGGAGGCCTCGTTAAAATTATTTGGTAAAGATCCTGATTCTATCATTGTTCCTTATGATCTTGCTCAAGTTCAATGGCTTCTCCAAACCTCAGATGATTGGGCCATTAATTGTATTTCTTTCCTGGGGAAGATAGATAATCATTATCCCTCCGATAAACTTATCCAGTTTCT